>JAWZYT010004011.1:0-95154 GCA_034508575.1 Petrolisthes manimaculis | reverse complement strand
GTGGCAAATGCCATTTAACGTGAACAAATGCAAAGTTATGCATATAGGCCACAGAAACCCCCGAACAGAGTATACCCTTAAGGGCAATGCTCTCGTAAGCACTGATACTGAGAAAGACTTGGGTGTAACTATCACTAGCGACCTCAAGTTCTCAAAGCAGTGTATTGAGGCAGAGAAGAAAGCCCAAAGGATGTTAGGGTACATAAAGCGACAGTTTGGATACCGGAACAAGGAGATAGTACTTTGTCTGTACAATTCCCTTGTCCGACCGCACCTGGAGTATGCAGTCCAGTTTTGGAGTCCTTCTTACCGAAAGGATATTACGAGATTGGAACGAGTGCAAGCCAGGGCAACCAAACTTATACCCTCCCTTAGACACAAGAGCTATGAAGATCGGTTGGTAGAACTCGACCTGTTCTCTTTGGAAACTAGGAGACTGCGTGGTCAGCTTATCGAAGTGTTTAAAATACTACGAGGCTTTGACAATGTAGACTACAGGGACATTTTCCAACTCAGTGAGGGCACAACCAGGAATCATGGCTACAAACTTGAACTGAAGCGATACAACCGTGATCGGTGTGGTAAATTCTTTACATACAGCATCTGCGGTACTTGGAACGCGCTTCCTGCTGATGTAGTCAACAGCAACTCTGTGGATCAGTTCAAGTCCAGATTAGACAAAGTCTTAAATCACCGTTTAGGTGTTTAAGCCGTTGTGTGAGTGTTCCTTGATGGTTTCACATGACACATTCGAGGACGGTCACATACTTGCACAACTAAACCCACAGGTACCCTCTTTGTATGGATCGTAAGGTCTTCTAGGGTACTTCTTTTCCTTGTAACTCCTTGTAACCTGCCTATCATTTAGCATACACTACCTTATTGTCATCTTAAATAATCATGTGTGGGAAATATATTGAAGGAATATTATGAAATGTGCAGGAAATAATTATTATATTGAAGGTAAAGAGTGATATGCGTAAAAGTATAATGGGGGGGGATATATATAATGGTCGATAATGTATTAATTAAACAAAACGTTTATTATGGGAAAATATAATGAAGAAAATTTTAATGTGTAGAGAAATATTAAAGGAAAACAATGAAGTAATAGTTAAGGGGGTGTGGGAATAGGGGGACAGGCTTGGGGGGTTTAGGGGGGGTGCGGGAGTAGAAGACAGGCTTTCTACCCACCCCAAGCCTGTCCCCTATTTCAGCACCCCCAGTTTCCCCTCCAAGCCTGTCCCCCCCTATTCTAACCCCCCCAGGCCTGTCTCCCCTATTCTAGCCCCCCCCAGCCCCCAACCCAAGCCTGTCCCCTATTCCCGCACCCCCCTTAATGACATGTGCCTGAATATATACTGAAAGAAAGCAATAATAATAATGATAATAATAATAATAATAATAATATGCGCAGGAATATATTTTGAGGGTAAAATAATAGTTGTATATTGTGGGCAAATAATGGCACGTGTATAAATATGATAATTTAGGGAAAATTTCGATATGTGTGCAAATATATTGAGGAAAAACATTAATATACTTAAATAATATCTTGAAGGAAAATGGTGAAATATATAGTCGGAAAATTAACTGTTCCCTGTCTGTCTGTCTGTCTGTCACACACACACACACACACACACACACACACACACACACACACACACACTCACTTTCTCTCTTTCTCCACAAGGTTCTGACTCCTAACTTTATTTCCAGTACGGCTCAGGCCGGAGGGATTGGAGGGTGGGGAGAGAGGCTTCTACTTTGCTATCCTTACCTACGACTATCACTGGGGAGAAATTCATTCTCTTCCAGTAACCTTCTAATCAGATCACCCCGTGTGGACCGTAAGGTCTGTTGTGGTCTGTGATTCTATGTAACTCTATGTAAAATATTGCACTGAAAATAACTGTATTCTGACACAGCATTGTCTATAAAAACATTTTCAAAATTCCTGAAGACATTTTTCTCCGTCCCTAATCTCTCTTGTCAACTTTATATTGAGAGAGAATAAGAAGGCATCCTCTCTCTCTCTCTCTCTCTCTCTCTCTCTCTCTCTCTCTCTCTCTCTCTCTCTCGAGCAAATCACTTTCAATGATATTTCCTTTCCTCTTGCTGTTCCTTTTTTCATTCTATTTTCTTTGTGCGTGGTGTAACTCCTTTCCTTTTCTTTCCTTCGAGTTTGTTGTCCCTTCTTTCCATTATATTTTCTTGGTGTTTGTTATGTTTCCTTTCCGTTCCTTCATTTTCCTTTGTGTTTACCGTTCCTACTTTCCTTTTATTTCCTTGCGTTTTCTGTCCCCAATCCATCTATTTCCATCGTGTGTGTTTTTTTGTATGTTCCGACACTGGACATGTAATGAAGGGACAGCAAAAACGAAGGAATAAAAGAAACTATGTGTGTGTGTGTGTGTGTGTGTGTGTGTGTGTATGTGTGTGTGTGTGTGTGTGTGTGTGTGTGTGTGTGTGTGTGTGTGTGTGTGTGTGTGTTTCAGTTGTCGCACTTCTCCTGGTTCGTTTGTGCTTACTGTCCACCTTCTTTCTCTCTATCACGTCTGCTTCGGAAAAAAAAAAGTGTGAATTAACCTCCTGGAGAAACAAAGTAAGGAAGGGAAACGCGACGCTTAATGAAAGGGAGGGAGGAAAAAGGGAGCGAGAAAGGGATATAATTTTATCTCTCACTCACATTTCATAAGAGGCTTTCATTTTTTAAAGGAGGAAGAAAGGAAAGAAAAGAAAGTAAAGTAAAAAAAAAAACTGTTAGAACAAAAGTTAAAGAAAAAATAACGGATAGAAAAACAAGAGAATTTAAGAAAATAAATAATGAGGATGGATAGAAGGAAACGGAAAAAGAATGAAAATAGAGAGAGAGAGAGAGAGAGAGAGAGAGAGAGAGAGAGAGAGAGAGAGAGAGAGAGAGAGAGGAGTTAAAACAGATGATGGAGATAAGAAGTAAAGAGTAAAGAGAAAAAAGAGGAGGAGGAAGGAAGGCAAAAATATAGATTGAAACAGAAAAGGGGAACGGAGATAAAAAGATTAGGATGGAAGGCTAAGAAAAAAAAAAGCTAAGAAAAAAAAAACAAGAAGAAAGAAATCGTGAAAATACGTAAACGAAAAATATCGTTGGTCAGTTTTTTGGAAGAAGGAAATGGAGGAAAGAGAAAAGATAATGAGAGAAAGAGATTTAGAGAAGTGAAGGAACACAAAGAAATACAAGGGAAAGGAGAGGAAAAAGCGAAGGAAAACTGAAATTATATAAGAAATAAGACAAGACAATACGGAAGAAAAGAAGGGGAGGAAAATAAAGGCTAAAATATATATATTTAAAAGTATAAAATAAAGCTGAACAAAAAACGAAAGATAAAAGAGTGAAGGAAAAAGAAAAACAAAGAACGGAAAATAATATATGAATATAAGAGAATGGAAGGAAAAATCCATGAAAATAAATTTGAGAAAAAAGGAAGGCCAAGTTACAAAAAAAAAAAAATACGTGAAAGAAAAGTATGATTTGCAAATGTTCTGGATAAAAAAATGTAAGTTTTTTTTTTGTTGTTTTCCTTCGATTGTTTGTGTGATACGGATTAGAAATATAATCTTTCTTATTTAATTTCCCTCTACCTCTCCATCATTTATCTCATTCTTCCATCTTTCCTCCATCTTTCTTCCATCTCTCACTCCCTCCAGCTGCTTCAAGACACACTGTAAAAAATTTCATGTATTTTACTTATATATTTGTAGGAATTATGTGAAGGGAAAGACGAAGATGTATTGACAGATAGATGGCAGAAGTCTCTCTCTCTCTCTCTCTCTCTCTCTCTCTCTCTCTCTCTCTCTCTCTCTCTCTCTCTCTCTCTCTCTCTCTCTCAAATTCCTACCCTGTACTGTATGTTGTGGTGAAGACGTGAGTGGAGTGCTGAGAGAGAGAGAGAGAGAGAGAGAGAGAGAGAGTGAGAGTCCTTTTGTCGCAGTGGTGGCAGTGAGGGAGAGAGGGAGGGGAAGAGAGAAAGCAATACAAGAGACATTCAAACAGAAACAGACCTACTGGTGTTTTCGAGGACCAACAATATGTGATTGATTTTACTATTCTAAGTAACATACAAGAGGGAAGGAAAGTACAGCAAAGAAGAAAGCTCCTCCCCAAACACCACTCCCTCCAACTGAATCTGCCAGGAAGGGAAAATATAACGTGTAGTATATATGGAAAAACTATAGAAACGCGAGAGGAAAAGTTGGAGGGATATAGGAAAAGAGGAAGGGAGGGATGAGGAGAGAAAGAAAGATGGAGAGATATGGAGAAGAAAGGAGGGAACGGAGAGAAGAAGGGAGGGAAGCCGGAAGAATAGAAGAAAGGGATGGATTGATGGAGGTTGAAGAAAAGGAAGGAGGAAACATAGGGAATAAGAAAGGATGGATGGAAACAAAATAAATTCAATGTCACTAATTGTTGAATCGTCTGTTGTTTCGTGACATTTTTTCTATTCTATTTCTCAACCTCAGGCTGTAAGTAAGTAGCCCCGAATTAATGACCGTCTCTCTAGATGAAATAGATGAGCTTAATGATGATGTCAGTAGCTCGTCTTTTACTCTATATACTAGATGATGAAACCATATTTATACACGTCGCTATCAGGAGAAAGAAGCTATACTGTCACTCACATCATCTTGAATTATGATCGGGTATTCTTCTATGCTGTGAGTTGATGACGATATAGGGAATATTTTCTTGAGGTGTCGACGTAGCCAAGATACTTGAAGAACAGCAGAACCATCAGATAACCTCGGAAAAACACACCCTTTTCTCGTGGACTCTAACCTGGGTCCTTGATATCTGAAGTCCGTAGTAGCTATATTCACTCTACCACAGCCTCCCCAGAATGGTTTTAATCAGTGGTCCACCAAGTTACCGTCAGGAGTTTTTTACATTATTGTGTATATTAAAAAAAAATCTAAGATAAACCAATGAATACTGAATCATTGCTCCTTCCTGAGAGAGAGAGAGAGAGAGAGAGAGAGAGAGAGAGAGAGAGAGAGAGAGAGAGAGAGAGAGAATAAACTTTTGTGCTTCCATTGGTAAACATGTGCACCCAACATCTAAAGTTTCGCCACCTTCTTGAATGGCAGGAAGGCGAAGTCAGGGTTACATAATATAGACTGGACGAACATACAGAAAGAAAACTGTATATAATATAATAATGCCGGTGCTTCGTTTGTAACACGTTAAGAGTTCCGTTCAGGATTCTCTGGTATTTTTCGTTGATTGTGGATTGTGAACATTTAGATGTGAAATATATGTGAACCTTTGGATGTGAATTTTTTTATCGTGGGTGTATAACTGTATATGCATAGTAATTTGCATGGTGAGAAAGTATGCATACAGAGGTGTGGTTTTTACAGACTTTCATTGTATGTTTTAGTATTGTAGCACACACACACACACACACACACACACACAACGGAAATATGAGAGAGAGAGAGAGAGAAAGTGGGGTGAGAATTGATGTGTGTATACGTCTCTCTCTCTCTCTCTCTCTCTCTCTCTCTCTCTCTCTCTCTCTCTCCAATTATCGCTATTTCCTTTATCTCTCTTTCATTATTTAGCATTCACCTTTATCTCCTCCTTTTTCTCTTCCTTTTATGCGTTACTCTCTTCTTCTTAATGATTTCCTTCCTTCCTTCCTTTCTTATCTCTGCTCTTCTCTGCACATTCTTTATCGCCACCCTTCTTTCTTCGCTCATTCGCTTCGTTTATCTTTATCGTATTCACTTATTCAAATTCTTCTCAGTCGTGAGTTCTTTCTTTTTTTTGCTTCCCTCTTTCCTTTTTGTTTCCGTGTTCGTTCCCACTCTCTCCTTTCCTTTCCTTCCTTCTCTCTCATATCCATTCCTTTTCATTTATTTTGCCTTTATTTCTGTATTTTTTTTATTTTACTCCTTTCCCATTCATTCACTTATTTGCACATTCCTCCATCATCTTCCTTCATTCCTTCCTTCTGCATCTATTCTGTTTTTACACGTTATTCTCAATCCACCCTCTCCCTCCCTTCATTCACCTTTTTTTTATCCATACCGTATCTCTCTTTTCTCCATCCATCCATTTTCTTTATTCTTTTCCTCCATTCACCCCTCGTTTATCGACCTTTGCTATCACACTTTTATTTATTTTTTGTTTCTTTTCATCCAGTTTTATCGCCTCTCTTTCTCTCTCTCTCTCTCTCTCTCTCTCTCTCTCTCTCTCTCTCTCTCTCTCTCTCTCTCTCTCTCTCTCTCTCTCTCTCTCTCTCTATCTCTCTCTCTCTCTCTCTCTCTCTCTCTGCCTGCAGTGATGTGGGCAATACTTTAAGGGTTTGGGCGCCCCATCGGCCCCAGCCACTCCTTTTCAGTTTTTCAAATGTGCCTCTTTAAATGTCCCTCTTTCTGGACCCAGCACACACACACCCTTCACTTCCAAGTCCCTACAAGCGTCAGCCAAGTCACGGCATCTCTTGCCTGTGGGAGGGTATCCCCTCATCACTCTCTGGTCCAATGGTGTGGACGGAAGCAAACCCAACTCTCACACACTTCTCCAGAGATCCCGTACCAGGCATGGGAAACTCACTAGGCTGCACTTACACAACAAATACTTCCAAACAAGACAAAAGCAAAACGGAGTCATATATATATATATTATGTCTGTGTATGTTCTGTGGTGTGTACACACGGTAAATATAGTTTTGAAACCTTCACTGTGGTTTGTACTATGTAGGTTGGCACTGCTAACATACAGCAGGATCCTCCTCCCACCATTCTCACATTCTCATTTGTTTTTTTGTTTTTTTCGTTTTTTATTAAATTGAGCACAATGCTTTGTATTTCTAAGTAATTAACACACCATTTACCTAAATAGTAAAATAATAATGGTTTATACATAAAACACCATTGGGTATTCATTTAAGAAAAATAACTATTATATTGGCGACATAGATGAGGTAATGACGTCTAACTGACTGAGGGTCAATGCAGCGGAACAATATTGTGGCAAGAGACGATCATCAGTCTCGAACTAATGACAAGTATCAACTCTATAATAATATAAAATATAGTAATGTAACAATTACACTAAGGGTGCTTCTAATTTGTTTATTCTTATACCGATTATACACGTGTGTAGGAGACAAGGATAAAATTTAATAATCCCTCACACACTGATAGAATCGGAACTTCCATTACTCTTTGCTGAGGTAAATGGTGTGTCGGATAGCCATAGGAGAGAGAGAGAGAGAGAGAGAGAGAGAGAGAGAGAGAGAGAGAGAGACTGTCAAGCTGGTGGTGTGGTATGTCAGGTTTATTCATTGCTGCGCCGTTGCCATAGTGACCATCGTCTCGTTCATTGCGTGCTGGAGACATACATACAGACACAGACACAGACACACAAGAATTATCAATAAATAATCAACACTGACCATGTTAAACACCTCTCTCTCTCTCTCTCTCTCTCTCTCTCTCTCTCTCACACACAGATTAAATTTTATTTTCGTTCTCTCTCACGTAAACAAACACATTACATGCTCACACATTTTCTCTCTCGCACACTCTAGCACATACATACACACACATGTATTCTCTCTCGCACACTCTAGCACATACATACACACACATGTATTCTCTCTCTCTCTCTCTCTCTCTCTCTCTCTCTCTCTCTCTCTCTCTCTCTCTCTCTCTCTCTCTCTCTCTCTCGAACAAACATAAACACAGATTCACTCACACCTCCATATAAACACTCAAATAATGTCTCTCTCTCTCTCTCTCTCTCTCTCTCTCTCTCTCTCATTATGTTACGTTTGACTGCCTGCTTAATTTCAAAATAGAGGTGAATGAATGATACAGTATATGTTATAAATCCCGAACATACAAAAGAGAGAGCATTTGATAGCCTCAGAATATGTCCAATCTGAAATAGTTGGAGTGAAAATAAAAACATATATAAATAAAGATTGAACCGAGAGGGTGAGTTAGTTTTGACGAGGGTAAAAAAAATGGAGAGAGAGAGAGAGAGAGAGAGAGAGAGAGAGAGAGAGAGAGAGAGAGAGAGAGAGGGAGGGGGGGATAAATGATGTGGAATTTTGTTAACTGAAGAGAGAGAGAGAGAGAGAGAGGAGAGAGAGAGAGAGAGAGAGGATTAGAACTTATATACAGTATGAAAGTTTTGATGCAAGGCTGGATAGTTGGTGAATTCGCCCATGTATGCGAACACCAAGAATATCCAGCACCTCTCTATCTATCTATCTATATCTCCTTTAGCCTTCTACCCCTTCCTTCCTTCAAGACACCTTTCTAGGCCCACATTTTTTTCCCATGTTTTCTTTTCATTCCATCAATCAGAGACAATGTTATTAGCACTTTGATTATTTTTTTTCTCCCTCCAGCCTTCATTTGCATAGAGAGAGAGAGAGAGATGCTTGTGGAATGCCGAGAAAAGAGGAAGAAAAAAATTGTAAGCGATACTGCATAAAGAAGTAACGAGAAAAAGAGTGTGTGTGAGAGAGAGCAAAGTATAACGAATGAACTGAGAGAGAGAGAGAGAGAGAGGGAGAGAGAGAGAGAGAGAGAGAGAATTAACGATAATGGAGGGTGAGTGAGAATGAGAAATATATAAAGAGAAAGGGAGAAATAGAAGATAAAGAAGGGAGAGGGAGAAAATCAGGTGAAGAAGGGAGAGGGGAGGGAACACTAGACGAGTTGAAAGCACACAAAAAAAAAATGTTGTTTGAATAATCTAGGTTGTATAAAATTATTCACAGAGAGAGAAACAGAGTGTAATAATTAAGGGTTTAGGAAAAGTAGAATAAAACTGGTGCATTTTCTCCCAAATTAAAAAACACAAGATTAATTAAAAACAAAATAATACAATGAAATACAAAACAATCCAACAGTAATTCAAAACATATACTAAATAAATATAAATATACAAAAATAAGTATATAATTGGTACAAAATGAATACAAGGTTAAAATTTAATTAATACAAAATAATTCCAGGGAGTGAAAATAAAGACACAATATAATTATGCCTAAAATAATTATAACATTTTAATACAAAATAATACAAATGAATACAAAATATAACAGAATTGATATAACTGAATACAAAAATAAAATACTGTAATAAACAGAAAATGGAACTAAGAAGGGAACCCCAGAAATAATAAATATACGGTAGAGAAAACTGAATAACAAACAAGAGAGAGAGAGAGAGAGAGAGAGAGAGAGAGAGAGAGAGAGAGAGAGAGAGAGAGAGAGAGATGGCGCTCAAACTGGGTGCATATTCATGGCTTGTGATATGGTGATTCAGAGAGAGAGAGAGAGAGAGAGAGAGAGATGCGTAAACACAGTCATACACACAATCTTATTATAACAAACGCAAACACACATGTACACACATACTTCATCACACCTTACCACTGTGTTAGCTTAGAGAGAGATAGTGTGTGTATGTGTGTGTATGTGTGTTCCACTGCCACAAAATTCTATTAAAATCGTCTTGCAAACTTTCACGATTCTAGCCTTAAATGAACTTAGTTAATTCAATTGAACAAACCAGTTTTACAAATTCTTCCCATCATTTATATCGAATGAAGATTTTATATTAATCTTTATAAAGACAAATTCTCAAACATACACACGTCATTACACCTGACTATTGTTTGTTTAGACGAGAGAGAGAGAGAGAGAGAGAGAGAGAGAGAGAGAGAGAGAGAGATGATGATAATAAAGATTGAATGATTAATTGATAGATGATGCCACTAATAAAGAACGGAGAGTAGGATTAGAAGAAGAGGAATGAGGTTGAGAACTTGCAGGGTTTATTCTAAGGAAAATTTACAACTGCACAAACTCTGATGCGAGGCCCAAACGACCTAACGGTCCAGTGGTTCCCAAACCTGGGGGCGCGCCCACCTGGGGGTTGGGGGCGTTAGATGGATATAGGGGGGGGCGTGAGGCCATCTGCCATATATGGCTATTTTGGAAGAAAACTATAATAATTAATTACACACACAATTAAGATTGGACTACTGTAACTCTTTGCTTGAATCATCGTCACGTGATACATATCCGCAAACCCAAATATACCAGTCACCCATACCTATTCGCTTTCTATAATTACATCTCTCCGTACGTACGTGTCTCGTACGTGTTGATACGACTGACTCTCATAGTTAGCGGCTGCTGTGTTTGCATCTCACAACACAGATACTGAGTCTGAGATAACCACCAGACTCCAGTTACATTATTGTTACAATATGTTATGGTCAGCTATCAGTTACTTCTATTGTGGTTCCTTCCTAGTTTATGACATCCAAGCCATGCAAATTCAAACAAAGTACAAATTTACAACTGCACAAATCTGGATTTACAACTGCACATTTTAAATTTACAACTGCACAAAAGGGGTACAACTGCACGTTATAATAAATCCTGGTGAGGAGGAAGAGAACAAGGAAAAGGGGGAAAGGAAGAGAGAAAAGAGGAGAGCAGGCAAAGAGAATACAAATAGCAGCAGCCAGCAGATCTGTTGATGCTTATGAAGTGGTTAGGTTTAAATTACTAACAACATTTTAGTAACTCAATCCGAATTTCCCCAATTGAGATAGATATGCATGGGATTCATAGGCTGATGAGGCTCATTAGTGTTTGGGAATCTTTAGTTTGATATTGTTTGGGGACTTCTGATCTATGTTACAACGAGGAAATAACAAACTCACGATAAATACCTGCAGTTAAGTTGATTGTTGCTAGTTCTGGAATGTCCAGCTTTAACTTCTCAGCGACCTCCCTCCACCGAGTCTCTTTCAATAGAACCTTGCTGAACTGTTCATGTCCAAAATCCCACAAAAAGGAAATTCTCTACATTGTTCTAACAGAATATACACATGCTTTGGTTTCCAAAAAATCTTGCGAGAAGACATTTTCTTAGTGGCACATGAAGACATTCTGGATACTTTGTCAGGAGTTTGTTTGTTTACAAACCAAGCTCAAGTCTACTACTGCTAGGCGGGTATAGGTTGGGTTTTCATTGTTTTTATTCCCGTTTATATACATTAAAAGACTACTATTATTATAATAAATCATATGTACATACACATGTACATAATATATACATGTGTACTTATATATATAAACGATCTGTACTGAAATCAAAGGCTGGGAAGTTAATGTTTGTAGTTTGGCTATTGTATTCATACGTCCGCTCACTGACGTTTCGATGCAAGATGGCGCCCAGCAGCGCGGTTGGCCAAACTCTCTATTCGACGGCTCTGGGTTCTTACAGTCTCCCCAAGGTGTTGCCTATCCCTTTCGGGTGTTTAGGTTTTATTAATTATGTAGATGACAATTTTATGTTGGGCGGTATATGACCTTAGCTGTTGCGCAGCCAGATGCCTAGTTGCATAAAAAATCAATCAATCAATCAGCTGATTCAATCATGCTTGTCTGCTCAGCATATGGATACACGCAAAGAGATTATAGTGGTTCTATAACATTCCACAGGTGGGTTGAGAAATTTACGACTACAATGTACAATATATTTACAGCAAACTGAAATGCACTGTCTGCCTTTCCTATAAATGTTCCATTGCAAGAGTTATATGGACAAAATATTGAAACAAATCAACAAGATATACAGTTTTACTATTTATATACAGTTCTATTTTTCTGATGATCTGTGCAGTCATACTACTTTAACATGTACTGTATATACTGTATTTAATCAGTCAGGAAATGTATCCTTCACATTGTACACTACAGTTACTTGTTATAGTCTCAAAAATGTTTTACCTATCCATAATACGTTCCATTAATGTATCTGTGAAAACAACAACAGCAATTATTGACAACGACATGGCTTGTAAGGTTGCAGCAGAGATTTTATTTTGTGGTTAGATATAATACTGCCAAACCCAACCTAATCTAATCAATATAGAGAATTACAGACCGTGGTATATGCTTTTTATTAATGTGGATATCAATATATTGTGAGAAATCATGATAGATATGGATACGAGACACTAGCAGTAGCCTTCACCGCGCATCTCCCACACGGGACATGCCCGAGAGGAAGAAGGATGGGTACCCTTGCAATTCATGCACTTATCAACCTTAGAAGTATAATCTTTATCAACATGATCCTGACTCGAACATTTCCCACAGACAGACAATAGAGCGGCAAAAACTCAATCCACGTCCAAATTTCTGGCACTTACAATATCTGGAAGGGTTCGGAATATAAGATCTGACGTTACAAATTTCGTATCCAACTCGAATAGATTCAGGTAATAAAGCTTTTTCCAAAAGTCATGATTTGGCCAGCATTTATCGTCTTAACAAGGAGGGATCCATTCGACAATTTCTTGACCTGGTCCACCTCACCACAACAATAGTCAATCACCTTCTTAATAATCAAGGGGTTGACACTATAGTTATAAGAGTTTTCCCAGATGCTTCGTGTTGATGTTGGTACCGTAGCTTCTCTTCTGTCCCACTAGATGTCGACACCTTATTTATACACGTCACTATCAGGGGAGAACAGCTACACCGTCACTCATAGCATCTTGGAATATGGTCTGACATCTCTCTTCTTCCTCCCCCTTCTCCTACTTTTATCTTGCCTTATACCTCTATCCCTTGATCACTCTCTCTCCCTATATTTGTCTTTCTATCTCTCTATTGATCTACTTCTATCTATTTATATATTGAACCTATCTACACCTTTGTATTTGAGAGAGAGAGAGAGAGAGAAAGGGGGAGGGGAAGTGTTTGCGTGTATATGTGTGTTGTTAATGGCCTTAGTCCCTACCTCATTCATCTCTTCTCTCTCTCTCTCTCTCTCTCTCTCTCTCTCTCTCTCTCTCTTGTTTTTATCTATTAATCTTCCTACTTCCACACAGCTGTTTTCCTCTTCTCCTCCTCTTCTTCCTCTCTTTATCCAATCTTATCTCTCCACTTATTTCTCTGCATCACATTGCCATTTCTACCGTTCTCGTAGACACTAGTTTAATTCTGTATGTTCTTCTTTTCTTTATTCCTCTCTCCTCTATTCTTTTCTTTAATTCTTTCTTCCCTTAATATCTTTTTTAATTCATATCATATGTTATTTCTTTCCTTTTTTATTTGATCATATTCCATTTTTAAATCCCTTACAAATAATGTAGTCTATAATTATTTGGGTGGGAGAGTGTCGGTGTGTCGGTGAGAAAAAATGAAGGTAATGTTAAGAAGAAAAGACAGAGGGTAAGAAGTGAAGCGAGTGGAAAGAAGAAAGGAGTTGAGGAGGAAACATATATCAGAGAGAGAGAGAGAGAGAGAGAGAGAGAGAGAGAGAGAGAGGAAAGGTGACAACGACACATAATACATCATGTCCTTTCCACCTCCTTCTCACTCTCTCCAATTCCTTTCTATTTTCTAATTTTTTTAAAGCACAAACTCTCACGCACTCGGGTTCTAGATTTAATCATACAATGTACACACTCTCATCCTTTGTATGCTCTCTCTCTCTCTCTCTCTCTCTCTCTCTCTCTCTCTCTCTCTCTCTCTCTCTCTCTCTCTTTGTATTAGAGAGAGAGAGAGAAAGTGTAATACTGTTAGTGTTAATAGACTACCTACCTCATTCATCTCTACCTTAATCCATCACTTCTGCTCCCGTCTCTCTCTCTCTCTCTCTCTCTCTCTCTCTCCTCTCTCTCTCTCTCTCTCTCTCGTATTTGATGTTATTGGTAACTTCAAGGTAATCGTTCTCTATTTTCCTGTTTACGCTATTCATAATTTTACATCATTCACATTTTCTTTCTTTACTTGGTGCACTGGATTATGAGCTGAAAGTAAATTACAAAAGAACACAAATATACTTTTAATCTTCATATTCCCAAATCTAACTACACTATTGTACTGTAGGACTGGTACCGAATCAGTGTAATAATGCCATTTGGTCTTGCTATGAAACTTTACCCCTTTCCATGAAATATTGCCAACAAGTGTTTCTGACTACCTTGGCATTATTTGCATGACCCCTGCCAACTGCCTGCAGATGCTGAAATCCACCTAATGCCTGTTGACATTGACCAGCAACAACCAACCCTTGATTGTGATCCTCCCTGTCTAGTAATTCTGGTTGTATAGGAGTATTAGATTTGGTTCTTAGGTAATTATGCAATGCAATAGCAGCAAATATGATTTTCTTTACATATGAAGGATGTGAATTAATGGGCTGCTGAAACACCCGGAATTTGGCTGCCCGTATTCCAAATGCATTTTCAAATACTCTACGAGCACGCGATAGTCTGTACAGTAGTTAAAAAAAAATCGGTATAATGTCATATCTTTACCTGGATATGGTTACATTAAATATGTTTTTAAAGGGAAAGCATCATCTCCCACAATAATAAAAGGGGTTTTAACTGAGGGTGAGTATGGTAGTGATGCAGGTACAGAAACTTGAAGCTTTTGTGTTTCAAGCTACTCTCTCAAGTTACATTTATCCCAGACACCAAATTTAGCCTAAAAACACCGAAAAATCGAGTTTTTTGGGTCTCAGAAGCGATTTGTACATGTCTACACTGTTCTAAAAAAAATTCAATTTTCAGGCAAAAAAAAAAGCTAAAACACGTTTTTTTGGCCCAAAAAGTCGATTTGTGCATGCATCTTCGATACCCGTTTATATCCCAAATTTAGCCTAAAAACACCGAAAAATCGAGTTTTTTGGGTCTCAGAAGCGATTTGTACTGTGCTAGAAAAATTTCAATTTTCAGGCAAAAAAAATGCTAAAACACGTTTTTTTGGCCCAAAAAGTCGATTTGTGCATGCATCTTCGATACCCGTTTATATCCCAAATTTAGCCTAAAAACACCGAAAAATCGAGTTTTTTGGGTCTCAGAAGCGATTTGTACATGTCTACACTGTTCTAGAAAAATTTCAATTTTCAGGCAAAAAAAATGCTAAAACACGTTTTTTTGGCCCAAAAAGTCGATTTGTGCATGCATCTTCGATACCCGTTTATATCCCAAATTTAGCCTAAAAACACCGAAAAATCGAGTTTTTTGGGTCTCAGAAGCGATTTGTACTGTGCTACAAAAATTTCAATTTTCAGGCAAAAAAAATGCTAAAACACGTTTTTTTGGCCCAAAAAGTCGATTTGTGCATGGTTTATATTTAATAGGGATATTTTTTTCACGATGAAAGTAATCCTCTCATTATTCTGTCAGGTTACCAAAGTGCCAAGTAGATATTAAGCGAAATAAGTGAGGCACCAAGAAGAAACAAAAGTGTACCTCGAAAAAATGCAGTGAGCGGAGGTTGCCTGGAGATATTGACCAATCAGCGACGAGTATTCAAAATACAGCTAGGCTCCAATTGCAAGCTAGGATGGGATTGAGTATAGTACTGTACTAATGTAGTATGAAAAGAAATACTTTAAATGCAATTCTTAATTCCTGTAATATAATCAAAGTAAGCCTATGTGAATCACACAGAGTGAAACCAGTAGTGTTTTGAGGTTTTGATATAAATGTTGCACTGTTTTTTACTTCATTTCCAGAAATCTTGTCTATATCGCGTTCAATTAAAATTATCAAAAGTGTCACACAAGAAGCCCTCCTCTTGTGAAGGACAAGAAATGGTGCATATGAAGATAGTGTTTTTGTTATTTAAGAAAAATTATATTATTCATATTAAGTATCAGTCTGTAGGGTTTCAGTTATGCACAAATAAAACAAAAACATAAAAACACACTCTCATAACGGATTACCTGAAGATCTTCCACCCTAGACTTTCACCTGAAGATTAGCCACCCTTCAGTGATGTACAGTATAGTCAGGCGGTAGTCATTGTAAACATTGGACAGTCCCGGTAGTTTACCTAGATTAAGTTTCAGTAGTTTGCCCAGGTTAGGTCTGGGTAGTCTACCCAAGTTAGGTCTAGGTAGTCTGCCCTGGTTAGGGCTGGGTAGTCAACCCAGGTTAGGTCCCGGTAGTCTTCCCAGGTTAGGTCTGGGTAGTCTGCCTTGGTCCTGGTTTAGTTATGTTAGGTTAGGTCAGGTCAAGTCAGAGTAAAAAAAGTTAATAATTATAAGGTTACTCTTTATTTTGATATTGAGATCAGTGTATAAGAATTTGGCCGAGTCCCTCAAGAAGGAATATTCCAGAGACATGGCAGAAATAAATGAAGGTAGGTTTCTTTTACTGTTGTTTGCATTCAGTAAATATTTATATGCATAACCTTTAGTCCTACATCATAATAGGCCTAGGTTAGGCTAAGTAGGTATAATTGCATTCCTAAACTGAACTAACTTAACATATTTCTTCATTTTTTAAATGTGTTATTTAGGTTTTTCAAAAATAAATGTTAATGTGGAAGCTTGGCTTGTAATTTTTATGATATGAGGAAATTTTTGGTCCAAAGTTACCTGACCGGAGTTTGTTTCAGTCTAAATTAAGGCCATATCAAATTTATTAGATTTTGTTAGAAGTTTTTTGTTTTGTTTTTACTTAAGGTATTGTTTAAAATTATTAACAGAATTGTGAATCAGGCCAAACATTTACAATTTGTGTATATTTCACAAGGGGACAATGTAATATGTTCATGTATAATGAATTTAAGAGAAGAATGAACTTATTTTTGGTATAATAGCATACATAAAATTTCAGCTGTCCAGAGCCTAAGTTCAGTGTTTTCCTATCATTGTAAACATTGGACAGTCCCGGTAGTTTACCTAGGTTAAGTTTCAGTAGTTTGCCCAGGTTAGGTCTGGGTAGTCTGCTCAGGTTAGGTCTGGGTAGTCTGCCCAGGTTAGGTCTAGGTAGTCTGCCCTGGTTAGGTCTGGGTAGTCAACCCAGGTTAGGTCCCGGTAGTCTTCCCAGGTTAGGTCTGGGTAGTCTGCCTTGGTCCTGGTTTAGTTATGTTAGGTTAGGTCAGGTCAAGTCAGAGTAAAAAAAGTTATCTCCTCACAATATTATGGGCAACAATCAATAGAACAAGTAAAAATATGCATGAAAATGTATAAAATGTGGGGAACAATCCAGGTGGACCTCTTATGCAGAATTACCAACTCATGATTTAGGGCATTTCAAATCTTTCCTTATATTTCTTTATACTTATATTCTGTTTTGTCTTGCTGACCTTGTGATTTTTCTTGCAGATATTGTGCGCCTGAAACTGAAGTCGCTACGGCAGTACTTCTTCAAAGAACTGAAGAAAATACGAGATGCACCAAGTGGATCTGAAGGGAAGGTTACTGCCAAATGGGAATTTTTTTAATGTTTAAGTTTCTTGACCTGCACAATTAAGGATGAACCTAATCCCAGCTGGTCACTGCCTACCCCAATGGTGAGAACAAAGTACTATGTCACTGTTTATCCATCTTTTATGCCTGTACCTAGTAAATCCCCATTGGCATTGGCCATGGCAATGGTCGCCACTTGTTCCTGTCTTTGCATTCTGTTGAACTATCTCATACTGCTTTCTCCCCTTGTTCTCATGTGCACAAATGTACCTTATCCTCCATCTTTACTGGGAGTCTTCCTTTTATGCCCATACTCTCATGTCCAAGCCATCTGAAGGTTCCAAAAAAAAGGCAAATATCAATATTTTATCTGTACCGGTCATACCGAATCTACCATATACTCTGTCGTCATCCTGTCATCCTGCTGTAGACTACTTGTAATAATACCTTTTGCCCATGTTTTACTTCAATAAATAGTTAATATTATTAGGAATGGTTGGAAAACAATTGTAATGGTGAGGGATACAGTATACACTATACAGTGTAATTAATTCTTTCCCTTACATTTCTCATATCACAAGCAAACCCAGCACCAACAGCAAGTACCACACAGCCATCTGCACTGCATCAGGCTACAATGGAGCCTTCACCTGAGGAAGATATCATCGTAGAAGTCACCTTGTCGATCAATGAAGATGGTGAATTCTTCGATCATCCCACATCAAGCGAAAGTCTCTCCCTTCCTGATCTGACTACTGACAGTTCTCGTCCCTCCTCAGGGTCTTCTGTTTCAGTCCCCATACAATCCCCATTCATTCCCCATACAGTACAGGAAGGCCTGGTTAGTGAATTAGTGAACTCAGAGACTCCCAAGACACCTGCCTTAAAGCGTGTGTATACTGCTTCAAACTCCTCCAGTCCACACTCAGAAACTTCCAAGTCACCAGCCTTAAAACGTGGAGCTAATAGAAAACTTGGGCAAGGATCAGTTATTGAAAGTGCGCTGGGAAATATTCGTGATTTTCTAATGAACGATGAACCTCCAAAAGAAACTTTTGCATCAACCACTGGGAAGAGTGTAGAATACGCACTAGAGTATTTCCCATTGGATGCTCAATTTGCATTAGGTTCCAAAATATTGCAAGTCATACACACATTTACTGAGCAATATAAGGAACAACATCCCAGTTAAAATTCAAATAATACGTTTTTTATACCTTATATTATGCCATTGTATTACTTAAATAATGTACAGTTGCCTCAAGGAGTTCCTTTACCCTTCGTGTTCCCTCTCGTCACCTTTGTTTTAGTTGTGTGTTTTTTTTTCTATATTACGAAGGGTGACCTTTCGGAGTATAGAAAAATAAAAACACACAACAAATACAATAGTGAATAGTGCCTCATCCTGATGAGAGGGAACACAGGAGGTAAAAGAACTCCTTGAAGCAACTGTACAATTATAATCTGTAATTATTCCATTGTATTAAATATTGAGTACTTTACCAAGAAATTTGCAATATCATTATCCTAAATAAATGCTGATCTAAGGTAATAAATCTATGGTAACAAAGCATGGTTGTTGCATTCAATTACACTTTAAAATGTAGCTATGGGTGTACAAAAGTATTTATTTTATGATTTATAGGCTAGCCTATATGAAAAAATAAAGAAAAATAATAATTAAAATAATTAAAAAGGGCTTGGAGCTGCTTGGCCAGACAGCCACAAGTTAGTGTAGAAGTGCCATCTGATCTTGCCATGCCACTCTGCCTTCATTATTAAAATAATCACAGAGTGAAGCATGGATGGTTTTTGCATCAGTGCTGTGTCCCCTTCCCATTGCATGCAGGCCCTTAAATGCATGATGTTGATGTTGGTGCCACTGTCCCTGATGCATCCTACCATTGGCCTCATCCTCCCTGTCAATTAATTCAGGAGGAGAATATGTGTCTTTTGAATGCTCTCTGAGAAAATTGTGGAGAGCAACAGCTGCAAATGAAATGTCCTTAACATTAGTAGGAGAGGTCCTGATGGGATTTTTGAATACTTGAACCTGCCAGCAAGAATACCAAATGCATTTTCTGAGGTTCATCTTGCTCTTGACAAGCGATAGTTAAAAATTCTCTTTTCTGCAGTCTGGTCTCGTCCAGGAAAAGGTTTCATAAGGTAGGTTTTCAAAGGGAAGGAATCATCCCCCACAATTGTATAGGGATTTTTTTTTCTTGTGAAGGGAATTTCTTCCGGTTCAGGTATGTTTAAAAGTTTTGTTTCTATTCCCTCTTTAAGGTTGCACTTGTCCCAAACACCACCATCACTTGACCTACCAATGGCACCAACATCAACATACATGAATGTGTAGCTTGCATCTACTAGAGCCATCATTATTAAAGTAAAATGGCCCTTATAGTCATAATAGTCTGATCCAGAGTTGGGAGGTTTGCAGATCAGGATTCTTTATCCATCTAGTGCTCCCAAACACAAAGGATAATTCCACTCGGCAAAATAACCGTGTGCAACGCCACAGACGCCACTCTTCCTCAGTGGAGGGAAGTTTGACGTACTCATCCTTGAGGACTTGGTAGATGGCACGACAGACTTAAGGAATTATGGCTGAGATGAGATTATGACTAAACCTGAATTGGCAAGCCAAGGTAACCTGCGTCTCTCCTGCAAAGAAAAAACTTATAATTAGTAACAATGTCATTCTAAACCTAATTGACAAGGTTACTAAAGGCATCCACAGCTATCATTACCTCAATTTAAATAAACAGGACTATTAAGGTGTAGTTTTTTCCTTTGCGATGTCAAATAATAATATATCCCTGCAAAAAGACTAAGAAGTTTCACAAGCAGCCTTGGGAGAAAGAGTGTGTGTTTGTGCCAATAAGCTTAACCAAACCATTGTATATATACCTTGCCTTTCTTGTCACTTAGTATTATCAGCAAAGAAATGAACGATGTCACTACCACCATACTAGAATTATTTAACTTTAACTGCATATAATAATAATAATAATAATAATAATAATAATGTTAGTAATGCTAACAATGTTAGTTAATGTTATGGTAATAATGATAATGACAATAATGACTTAATTATAATTACAATAATAATAATTATTATATGATACTTGCATAAATATATCTCACATATTTTCACATTATTTCTCTCGTTCCATCCTCTCCTTTCCACGTCTCGCTCTTAATTTTGTGAAATAATTTGGAAACCGACAACCTCAGTGTTACCTATAGGGATTTCATATTCCAGGTATTGTTTGACAGATTCAAGACGATACAATACATCAAAAGTATACTATTTTCTCAAACCGAAACGAGAGGGAAATTAGAAGAGATGAAGTAGATGTAGAATAGAGGGAAAGAGACAAAGTGATAAAACCAAACATTAATATGAGCCCTAAGAACGTAAGAAGAAAAGAAGACGAAAAAGAAGACGTTAAGGAAGCCCGGCACCGCTTTACCGATCCAAGAAAATGTAAACAGAGAATTTGTGAATACGAGAGAGAGAAAGAGAGAGAGAGAGCGTGTGTGTGTAGGAAGTATACACGAGCGAATCGGGACAATAGGAGTAGTCTCGTCCCTCTCTCTTCACAATGAGGCACGCACGATGCCTGCCCTCAGCCCATCCCATTCTCTCTCTCTTGTTTGTAACAATCTTTTTGTTCTTTTCCTCTCATTTTCATGTTTTTCTCTGTCTCGTTTCTCTTTGTTACTTCTCTCCTCTCAGGCGCCGCAACAACGAAGTCATGTAGCGCCAGAAGAAGGTGACAGAGAGGCACGACAGTAAGTGTGTTGAGATAGGGTTGAAGGATGTAAGTGGCTGTGTCTGCATTTCTGTGTGTACACTCTCTAAAAAAAGCATCGGTATTAATACAAACGAAAGAGGACAGCAAGGAACGTAAATTCTGATACATCTCGAGGAAACTTGGAATCAGGGTGCCAATTCAGTATTTTTATATTTTAAACTTTTGTTTCTGTATTAGTCCTCGGTAAATGGGAAATGAATGAGTGAGAGAAATAATATAGCATACGTGACCTACTTCCATTCTATTATTTTTCATCGGTTATTAAATACATATACAGTAGGATGGCTCAAGTTTATTATGATTGACAATTCATAAGCAGAAAATAATATATTTATACATATATAACATCTGATCATGCCACTGTCAATCAGTATTTGGTATAACTTCCACCAGCATCTAACACAGCAACTTCCAACCTGACCAGAGCATCTGTAGTGGAACGGTGTTTACGAAAGCCAGACTGGGACGGAGACAGAAAACCACCCCACTCCAAGAAGTACACCAGTCTGACATTCACCATCTTCTCAAATAGTTTACAAAGACAGGAGGTCAAGGCAATTGGTCGGTAATTGAGGGTAGCACTAGAGTCCTTGCCTGGCTTGGGGAAAAGAAGGATGGTAGCAACCCTCCACCCAGAAGGGAAGACACCCTTCACTCAGATTCTGTTATATAAAGCTAGAAGAAATGAGATCGCCTCCTCACCCAAGTGTCACAACATTGCATATGAAATGTTGTCTGGCCCAGGAGAAGTGTCCTCACAGAGAGAGAGAGCAGAATGCAGGTCTCTCAGGGTGAATATATGGTTATAATTTTCATTCTCGTTCCCCGAAAAATCCAGGACAGTGCACTCCTGGGCTCCCAACTCATGACTGACAGCCAGAAGTCGAGAGTCACGGCTGGAGACTCCGTAATGGTGTTGGCCACTGTTAAACCATCCATGATCTTAATTCCATTGACCTTAAGTACAGGTGGAGAACTGGGAGAAAACTTCCCCGCCTTCTTACGGACTCTCTTGAACACTTTTTACGGATTCTCGCGAATACTTGGGTGAGTGGAGTTTTAGTATTAATTGAAGACACATAGGCCTTCCGTCTGGCCCGAGCCCTTGTATGTCGGAAGTCCTCGAAAGAATTGGGTCCCCACCACTGTGAGGAAGGCGAGAGCACTGAATTGAGAGCAGCAGAGTGTTACAACCTCGTCAGAGCTACTGAAGAAACCAGAGAAGTAAGCTCTCTAAAAGACTGCCAGTTAGCCTTCTCTAATTCCCACCTAGTAAGACGAGACTGCGGTTCGTACTGTACCTATATTTTACAAGAGTATAGGGAAGTGGTCACTGCCATATAAATCGGGCCACACACTCCAAGTAACATCCAACAGAGCACTGAGTGAGCAGAGGGAAATGTTAATGGCGGTAAGAGTCCCAGTAGGGTTATTAAAATGTGTCCCATCTCCCGTATTTATAACCTCTAATCCCTCAATGAAAGAAACCAATAAAACACCCCAGGGATTGACCGAACTGTATGTATTTCTATGTATTACTTCTCCTCCATCATACATTCCCTCTCCCCTCCTCACTAATTCCCCATTCATCTCTATCATTGTTCCTCCTTCCTTCACTTCATCATCTCTCTCATTTCCTCCCTCCACTCTCCTCATTTCCCTTCCCCCCTCCCTCCTTTCCATCATCGTCCTCCCTAATTTCCACTCTTTCCTTCACACTCTCTCATTCCCCTCCTTTCCTCCTTCTAACTACCTATTGGCACGTGTGAAAAGGAAGCCCATTTTATGTTTACGTGCTGAGTTGTCCAAGCTGACTATATAGAGAGAGATTTCTGACTAGCAAGAGAGAGACTGTATGCTGGGGTGAGCAAGAACAATACTAACAATTAGGAATGAAACAGACCGACCACCGACCTTCTGTGCGTGTGTGTGTGTTCTTCCTATACAGTACACCATACATTTCCCCCTTAACTACTCTCTCTCTCTCTCTCTCTCTCTCTCTCATTACCATCGTATCCTCTTCATATCTCCCTCCTCATCTACCAACCCACCCCTTTTATAACCTCATTAAATCTCTCTCTCTCTCTCTCTCTCTCTCTCTCTCTCTCTCTCTCTCTCTCTCTCTCTCTCTCATTTCTTTCGTGTTTCATCCTTTCTAACTGACATTCCTTCATCCTTTCGCTAAACTTATAACTACCATTATTAAACACTCACTCTCTCTCTCTCTATATATATATATACACGCGTGTATCGATGTCTTACTTATTATTCCAATCTATGTCACTCATTAATTATTATTACCCATTTTTCACCCATTATCATCACTCGCTCATTCCTTTATCAATTATTAGCACCCATTATTATGACCCGTGATTAATACCCATCCGTCTATCCTTTTTGATTGATTACCCATTCTTTCACTCATTATTATTACCCATTCTATTACCATAATCACCCAGTTCACCCATCATCATCATCATCATCATCCATTCTCTCACCCACCTACCTCAGCCCACCCTATATACCCACCCCCAGCACCCATACCCTTCTTTACCTAACTCACCTACCCAACCCCACGTCTCTCTCTGCCTTGAGGAGGAAATACGGTGTTGGTAAATTTGGAGCAACTGAATCCTCCAAACTATTCCAAGCAACAACAGAACACCATTCTTTTTGCTCTCCCGGTCCTGTTGTTTCCTGGTATACTTTGGAGGAATCGATACACTCCATTGTAACAAAAGCGAATTACCACCTTAACTGACCAAACCCTATACCTTGCCTGCCTTCCCACTCACTCTCCACACACACACACACACACACACACACCTCTAAGGCTCCACACTACTCCCATCACCCCTCACTCCTTGCCCCTCACCCCTCACTCCTTGCCCCTCACTCCTTGCCTTCCCACGCCTTAGCAAGGGTTCATAAAGGTCAACTGGTAACATAACTCAGGTAGAATATGGATGGAAGGAGGGAGGGTGTCGGAGAGAAGTGAAAAAAACGAGAGAGAGAGAGAGAGAGAGAGAGAGAGAGAGAGAGAGAGAGAGAGAGAGAGAGAGAGAGAGAGATATGGGGCGAGGAAGAGAGAAGGGAGAGAAGGGAGAATAACGTTAGGAAGGGTGAGACAGACAGACAGACAGACAAAATATATAAACAGTTGAGAGGGACAGGTCAACTGGTCCCATTACCCACTGTAGAATATGGAGGGAGAGATAGAAGGTGGGAAGAGGGAGGATGGAGAGAAGGAATGTCTGGAGAGAGAGAGAGAAAGGAAGGGAGGGTGAAGGAGTGAGAGGCAAAAAAACCTTATCATTGTAAGAGACCTGGACTCTCTCTCTCTCTCTCTCTCTCTCTCTCTCTCTCTCTCTCTCTCTCTCTCTCTTTACTTTAGGTAATATAGTGTTGGTAAATTTGGAGCAAATGGAGGAAGGGAAATGTAGAAAAAGACAAATTAATACAAAATAGGAGAGAACTACAAAAAAATCTAAATTACTAAACAAAATGGAAAAAAAACAAATGATTACAAATGAAATACAAAGGAATAGAAAATAGAAAGATTAAAACTAATGGTAAACAAATGAGTTCAAAGGGAAAATAGGAGGAATACAATTGTTGATACAATATTGAATACATAATGAATACAAATGGCACGAATACAAAGAAAATGAGAAAGAATACAACAGAATACATATTGGTGGAACACACACACACACACACACACACACACACACACGCACACACACACACAAGATATGGAGCAATACTGGTTCGGTCACGTCTCAGTGATGAAGGAGAGAGAGAGAGAGAGAGAGAGAGAGAGAGAGAGAGAGAGAGAGAGAGATGATAATGTATCTACTTTAGTTAGTAGCTTTGCACAGTGGCAATATCGTAACCAATGAGGTCGTGGTGTTTGCTACTGTGCAGAGCTACTGTCAGCGTTGGGAAGGGTAGGTAAGCCTTACTCCGCCTCTTTTTTTATCCATATTTGATCAACTTAGGAGGTGGAGCCAAAGGGGAGGCGGTGTGGGGGTAAGAATTAACTTCCCCCACATTTAGGTGTTAAGGTTTTTATTGTATTATAGTGTTTTAGATTTTAATCTCTTTGTATGTTTTAGCACGTTTATTTTGTTTTGTTTTTTGTTTTTTTAATTTATGACCGTGTACTTTTAGCTTTTGACAATGCCGACGGCCCGTGTCCCTCCGGGAATGAGCACTGCATTGGCCTTGCCAGCCATCAGTGGCCCCCCCAATGGGGGAGTGGACAGCTATGGCTACTGGCGGGGGGGAGTCTCCGGGCTGCCCTGTAGAGGGAGTGGGTAACAGGGAGTGTATGAGAATAGTAACCGTGAATGTGAATGGAATGACAGATATGACCAAGAGAAGAGAGATAGTAGAATGTTTCAAGAAAGAAAGAGTGAATGTTATGGGAGTGACGGAGACACATGTGAAAGGATGTTGGGTGGTTGAGTGTAAGGAAGAAAGGGAGAGTGGACTGTGGGAGGGAATGGAGAGAGGAGTAATATGGACGAGTATGAGTGAAAACACTAAAGGAAGAGGGAAGGAAGGGTGTGCGCTGTTGGTGTGGAAGGGAGTGGATGGAAATGGGTGGAATGGGTCAAGAATAGTATGGATGACTGAAAAGATTGCGATGTAAAATATGCGTGGGTGTGTGCTTATACACCAGTGAATGAAAAGAGTAGGATAGGGAGAGAGAAGAGGAGTGTTTTGGGAGGATTTGAATGCATCAATCTAAAACGCTTAAGACATCTGAAACATTCAAAATATGTAAAACGCATAAAAAGCTAAAAATTATCACCTGTATGTTAAGAGTATTCTAAGATATTTAAAACATAAAAAAAAATAGAAAACACTTAAAATTTACAGATTGAACTGCTTCTCATAAATAAATTATTTTAGACGTGTTTGAAAAGAGTTAAAATTTGCATTGTCCCTGATGCTTATACCTAGGTACTGCAATTCACGGAAACCTGTCCCCCACACATGGGTTAGTTTTTAAAATCCAGATTTTATCGACTATTAACACTACTCCAATCACTGATTGTGGGGAGTACAAAATGCTAAGTAGGTATTCGATTATTGATGTTAAAAGCTTTAATTCTTAATTGATGCATATACTTCTGTGTATCTTCAACCACTTAAGGGACCCTGTGTCGTAGTCAGAAAATTGGAGGTAAGTGAGTCCTTCAAATATGGCCACGAAACACCACCTATAGCTTGTTTCGTGGCATGGTTAGGTGGAATCAGATGCCTCCATTTTTTATACACGATCACAGGGCCCTCAAGTTAGAGTATGGAAAAATTATACTTGAATGCAAAGCAATTGGCAGCTGGAGGCAAAGAGTCCACACCATCGGAATCCTGCGAGGAGTCAGACGAGGCATCATTGGTAGAGGTTGAGGAGGTGGACAGCGGCAACCTGAGCTGCGGAGTGACCGAGGAGTGGAGGGAGGGTTGCCCGAGGGCAGCTCAGGCCAGTGATTCTCAACTGGAGACTTGTTGTTCTTCGACTTTGCCAAGTCGGCCTCTAAGGAGGAATCCGCGCTCTCCATCAGGACAGGCAAAGCCTAAATGGGAAGCAAACAACTGAACACTCAATCAGCCAGGGACACACACACACAATCACAACAAAACAATACACACAATACAACAGACAAACAACACCAGTAATACCACAGAAACAACAACACACATACTAGAGTGCACAAACAACACACACACAAGGACGCAAATACAACACAAACAACAATGCCAGCAGAGCACCAGGAGAACGTCCACACTCCACCAATGTTGGAGCGAGAATGACTACAAGACTGCCAATGGTGTTGTACTGGAACGAGGACTCTGCTGTGTGTCTATATGGAGTCATACCGTACCACGCCATTGTCAGCACCATGAAGGTTTTTGCTTACACACCACAGAACCAACTCCCCTGAAAGAAAACACACAAGAAGACCTGCATGAGAGAAGGTTGATTGAACGCGAGGGAGAAATAATAGGCGGGTTGTGTTATGATAAAGTTGGATAGTAGTGGATCATTAATTAAAGTATAGTTTTATAAAGGGTGTAACTGAATTAATTATCTGAATAACATTACATCTGTTCATATACTTTATGGACATCCTGTATTACATTGTTGTTTTGTCACACACAACTTTATTGATGACTGAAGTTGAAGGAAAAATTTTGAGCATATTTTGTTGAAGATAAAAAACAATAAGAGACATGAGGGAAAGAATGAAGACTTTAGAGAGAGATTTGGATACACACACACACACACACACTCTCCCACTATTTTTCTCTCTCTCTCACACTATTTTTCTCTCTCTCTCACACTATTTTTCTCTCTCTCACACACACAAACACCCCCATATATCTATTCCCACATCTAATCCTATCCTACTCTTATCCCTCCTCTCTAACCACAACCATTCCCACTACAGCCCCCTCAAATGTATCCCAGTCTCCCATCCCCACACCTACCTCAAGCCCCTATCCCCACACGTACTCCTACCCCGACCCCAAGTTATCAGAACATTTATCTCCACCCCTCCCAACACCACTAATCACCACCCACCTACCTACCCACCCACCTACCTACCTACCCACCTACCTACCTACCCACCCACCTACCCACCCACCCACCCACCCACCCACCTACCTACCTACCCACCTATTTACCCACCTACCTACCTACCTACCCACCTACCTACCTACCTACCTACCTACCCACCTACCCACCTACCCCCACACCATGTCCACCCCTGTACCCACTAGTCCCCCAACCCCCCCAGAGCCACCCACCCATATCTACCCTCAACACCCAACCCTAACCACCCTACAACCTACGCCCTCAGAGCAGACAGGGAATGTAAATGTCTGGATAACTCTTTCTCACTCTCTCTTAGTGTGTGTGTGTGTGTGAGAGAGAGAGAGAGAGAGAGAGAGAGAGAGAGAGAGGGCTAGGGTACATAGAGGGCAAAGGTCACACGCCATACCCTCTCCCAAGTCAGACTGGTGTATACCCTTCCTTCCTTCCTTCCTTCCTAACTTTCTTCCTTCCTTCCTTCCTAACTTTCTTCCTTCCTTCCTAACTTTCTTCCTTCCTTCCTAACTTTCTTCCTTCCTTCCTAACTTTCTTCCTTCCTTCCTAACTTTCTTCCTTCCTTCCTAACTTTCTTCCTTCCTTCCTTCCTAACTTTCTTCCTTCCTTCCTAACTTTCTTCCATTCTCTTTTCCTTCCTTCCTTCTATGTATGTTTCTTCCTTACTTACTTACTTCTTTTTATGTTTCTTCCTTACTTAATTCCTTCTTCCTTACTTCCTTTCTTCCTTCCTTCTTAACTTTCTTCCTTCCATTCTCTTTTCCTTCCTTCCTTCTATCTATCTATCTTTATTCATTATTTCACCTGCTCCTTTTTTTCTTACTTTCTTCCTACCTTCCTTCTATCTCTCATTCTTCACCCCTTCTTCCTTTGTTCTATCAATCTATCTATTGATCTTTCGTTTTCTTTTTTTCCATCCCTTCCTTCTTTCTTTTCTCCCTTCCTTCCAATCTTCTTTCTTTCCTTCCTTCCTTACTTCCTCTTTCATCCCTCTCCTCTCATTTCCTTACTTTCTTCCTACATTCACCCTTCCTCTCTTCTACTTCCCTACCTTCCTTCCTTCCTACCTTCACTTTTCCTCTCTTCTCCCTTCCTACTTTCCTCTCTCGCTCTTCCTTCCTTCAAAGCACACTTCTACGTACTGCACATATATACTGCCCCCCTCCTCTCTCTCTCTCTCTCTGTACTTAAGTGGTAAATATCGTTTTGTACCCGAGCGTGACTGTGTTGTACCTGGCTGGGGCTAAGGTGAAGGTAAAATGGCTCGCGCGCGCAAGAGATAAAAAATTCTCGAGATATTCAACAAGAGTCAATGTGTTTCATCAGAGGATGTATTTAATGTTGACTTAATTAATGAGCTAGTTAGTCATTTAGGCTCGTTACTAACTTACTCGTCAAGGTTACAATTTCAGAAATAAGAAGGGAGGTGGCCGAGATTGGTTTGTGTTATTGACTTATTGATGGTAAAATTATTTTTCAAGGCGTACGTGGGTAAAATAAATTATTGAAAACCTTATACATTTTTATAACTGTCGCAAAAACAGACCTTGTTGAAAAATTACCCTATGTTTATTATTATTTTTTTATTATAATTTCAGGAAAATACAGAACCTTAATTACTCCAAAGTATGCCAGGAAACAGAACCAGATTAACCAAACTTATAGAGGCCTGTCTGTTTAGCCGCTATTCACGGCCGCATCATTTTACCTAGAGTAAAAAGTAATATGCCATTTTGATCGATGAAGCCTGGGAAGCATCCTCGGCCTAGAATAAAAAGAGTTTTAAACAGTTTTAAAATGATCAATGGGTGGGGAGGTTCGATCCCAGTACCCCTGCAGCCCAAGCCGAAGGCTGTTACCAATTCGCCACTCGGGCCTTGCTATATAATCGTGGCTTTTACAATGTCACCTTCTGCTGTAGTTGCGTTATGGATAACTTTTGTGGTTGTAAAGCTGGCATGATTTCTCTGGGGGACCAGCAACCAAACCGGATAATGGACTCCTCCCACCCTCCTAATAAGTTCACATAAAAATAATTAGAGGAAACTTATTGACAAAACCACATGTAGGATTTTCAGCTGGACAACATCGGGCATCGCTGCTAGTCAATAATAATGAAATCTATTCCTTTCATCTTTCATCCATCTCTCTCTCTCTCTCTCTCTAGCCACCCTTATGTACTCAAACCCATTAATTAAGTCATAAGGGGTCAGTTGACGAGAGAGAGAGAGAGAGAGAGAGAGAGAGAGAGAGGGTAAAATGGGTGAGAGAGAGAGAGAGAGAGAGAGAGAGAGAGAGAGAGAGAGAGAGAGAGAGAGAGGGTAAAATGGGTGAGAGATAGAGGATGAAAGAGTGTGTGTGTGTGTACATAAAAATTAGCCTGTGAGTGTGTGCCACCGTGTATGTCTACGTGTGTGTATATCGACCACGAGAGGGGAACTAAATACACACACACCTATATATGTACCACACACACACACGTAGTTAGTTCCTCCTAAACTCTATATTAAAATTTGTATATATATATATATATATATATATATATATATATATATATATATATATATATATATATATATATATATATATATATATATATATATATATATAATGTGAGAGCCTAAATCGGTAGTAAAAGTCAGGGAAGGTGAAATTTAAACTTAATTCGGCCCCTTTATTACCGAAATGGTGGGAGAGCCTTTTAACCCTCTCTCCTCTCCTCTCTCTCACTCTATATCTCTCTCTCTCTCTCTCTCTCTCTCTCTCTCTCTCTCTCTCTCTCTCTCTCTCTCCTAACCCCAATCCTCAACGGCTTTCCCTGCCCATTTTCCCCTTTCTATTCAATGCTTAAACCTCCTGCTCGCTCACTTCTCCCTTACCTCTTCAAATCCTCCTTCCTTCCTATCCCCTTCTCCCTATATTATATATATATATATATATATATATATATATATATATATATATATATATATATATATATATATATATATATATATATATATATATATATATTAGTAATCACAAGTACAAGTGATTTTATATGTGCAGAATAACTCGCAAGGAAAATGAAAAACGAATACCAAGCTTTCGTCTATATTCAAGACATCTTCATGGTAATACAGAGGTACGATTGAAGGCAGTGTATTTATATCCCACCCTGGACCCCTACATAGTTACCAATTATCACAATATGTCCACCCAAGCCCATTTGTTTCATCTCAAAATAATTTCCCCATCGACAATACATACATATTATTATAAACAATATATGAACTACACTGTTACATTTGTATAAGTGTAGTTCATATGTCTGTATGTTGATGACATTTTTAGCTCCGGCCTAACCGAGAGCTCTAGGTTTTATCGTGATTATTGTTCTTGGGGCGACCACTTCTTAAAAGGGGTTCAACTGACTCACTCACTGGTGGTAGGTGACAAGGGTATGGTGATAATCCGTGTGTTCACTATACCTACTTATAACTAGCGACACTGTGTACAGTATATAATATCGACGGTGCTAATCCACCACGTCACAGACTAAGTGTTAACTGTGTAATAATATACAATAAATTAACGACTGTGTATACCTGTGTGACACCTACCGACAATGTACTTCCATTAAGCTAAGTGTTGAGTTTGTGGAGGTTGACCTTTTCTATCAACACATCTCCCGTTGCCAAGACCCCGACATCTCCCAGGTCAGGGAAGTCCGGTCCAGTAGGACAACACGAAGGACAAACTTCTCAAGATCATTATCAACAATTACTAACAACAAAACCAGCAATAGAAGGAAGAGAGAGAGAGAAGAAAAACGTGTTAAAGATTACACTACCACACTTGCAAGCAACACAATTCCCCTCTTTGACTTATCCCCACCCCTCCCTCTTCCTCCCTCTCTCTCTCCTCCACCACAAGTCTGGTGCTACAACCAACGTTAAGGAGCCCAAATTAGGCTAGATATTAAAAACTTTATTAATTATTGTAGCCATTATCCCCTCCCTCTCCCACACACACCCACGCTGCCTTCTGAGACATTAACACAGACTGTGTCCCGGCAAGTGTGGAGCAACTGATTCTTCCAACTATGCCAAGAAACAAACTATATTAGTATACTAGATTGAGATGTGTTTTGCGGTGTAGTTTGGAGGAATCACACTCCATTTTATTTATCAAGGTTGGTTCTTTACTTTAATATATTAAGAATTTTTGTAGGCAATAATATATATTTAGTAGTTTTACATTAGAGCGCCTTTATTCATTCAAAATTAATTATGCCTGGAAATTGGACCAGATGAAAATAATTATGTTTAGTTGTTCGGAAAATTTTGGAAGAAACAGTAGCCATTCAGTTCGACTAAAAGTGTATTTGTCTCAACTTTAAGCTCAAAAGTCTGGCCAAGAAAATGTATTTTAATAGGTCACAGTAGTGGTAGCGTACACAGACCTACATCTAGATATAATGCAAACGTATACACACACATACACATACAGTGCTCGACAAAAGTCAGTGCCGGGTGTAAACAAAATCAACTGAGTGCTATAGTCAAGATGTTTTTATGTGTGGAAAAGGAGTAGTACACAAACTGATTCACTTTGATGTTAGTTGGTAGAACAACAAGTTTTCCTAAACCCTTCCCAGAAAAAGAACCCCAAACCATTAGGTAATGTAGGTGCTTTACCGTCCCACAAATTAGGGTCACTCTCCTTACGGCGGTAAACGTTAGAACTTGTGTTACAAGTAACAGAAAAGGTTGACTCATCCGACCACAATACGTTTAGCCACTTTTCCTCAGGCCAAGCAAGATATTCCTTGGCAAAAGCAACCTTACGATGCCTTTGCTTAAGAGTCAAGATGGGTTTCTTTACAAGGCAGTGGTTTGTGTACCCAAGGCAGTGAATGTGCTTATTCACCAGACACACAGACACATCTCCCGAAGTTCCAGGGGTTGGATTCGTTGACAACACGAGCTGAGGTGCGAGGCTTCTTTTCAATGTCTCTTTTCAATAATTATGGTCCCGGCACGAACTGACACTTTCTTAGGCCTTCCAGACCTAGTTATGTGGGTAGGAATGTCACTACTGCCACCCTGACCAAAACGAGAAACCCATTTCCTCACAGACCGATGGCAAACACCAGTTAAATTGACTAGTTCTTTAGTTTGATGGCCTGCTTCATTTAATTAAAGCAACTATCTTTGCAATAGTATCATGTTTCAATGGAATGTTCCTAGCCATTCTTAGGAAGTAATGCACATTATATGACAAAGAAAGAGTCACAAAAATGTATCTCGCTCTTGGCTGACCAAACCCTACATATAGAGCTCGAACACTAAATCAACAGAGTGACAGTACAAATAGCTACCCTCCAGTAAGTACCTCCTCTCAGGGAAAATAACGCCTCATCAGTTGACTTTTGAAATATTTCCCTCGCAAAGATAAAGGTCTTTTTAATTTCGCCAAAAGTCTGTGCCGGCCTACTCTACCCGGCACAGACGTTTGTTGAGCACTGTATATACATATACGTGAATTTGAGACATACGCATATATACATAATTAATATACGTGAATACAAATATATACATATATACATATACGTAAATACAAACATAAATGCATGTTTTTTTATACAAAAAATGGTGGAGACTAATGGCTCCCACCAGGAGAGAAAATATAACAAAGCAAGTGTTCCATGCTCTCCAGAGGAGAGGAAGCATGCAATAAGAGATTCAATAGAGCAATATTTAGTGTAATACGGTAGCAATAAAAGAGAGAGAGAGAGAGAGAGAGAGAGAGAGAGAGAGAGAGAGAGAGTGATGCAATATTATATAGCTACACACACACACACACACAAACATTTTCTTTACCTCCTCTAACCATTCTCGTACCCTCCTTTCCCATCCTACCCCCGTGTTACAGTACACATAAAGCGTTTTTCACCACCCGTTACTGTATACATGAGGCAGTTTCCTCCCTGGTGTACTGTAATGATACACTCCATATACCTAACCTAACCTAAACTTGTTTTTTGTGTTTTGGGATGGTTGTGTTTACATGTGAACATCTACATAGACCGTGGAAAACGCCTCGTGTACACGTGACCTCAAGCACATAAAAGTTTTGTTTAAAGATTTGAGTCACCTTCTTTAACTTTCCAGTCCCTTCCTATAACCCCCCCCCCTTTTCCAAAACCCCTCCCCCCTTCCAAACCCCCTTTTTACACCCCTCCTCCCTCTAGTTATTCCTGACCATCAGTAACCGGGGGGGGGATGAGGAGGGGGGGTGAGAGGGATGGTTGGAGGGGGGGTTGAGAGGGATGGTTGGAGGGGGGGCTGGTCACCACTTTACCTTCCTTTGGGGACTACTTGTCGGGGTCAGAATTATTGGCCAATCAGTAAATGGCTTCGAATTGGTAGGGAGGAAGGAGGGGTTGGAAAGGAGGAGGAGGAGGAAAAAGGATGAAGAAGAGAGTAGGAGGGAGAGATAAGGAAGGAGAGTAGGAGGGAGAGATAAGGAGGTAGAGTAGGGGGGAGAGATAAGGAAGGAGAGTAGGAGGGAGAGATAAGGAGGAAGAGTAGGAGGGAAAAAGAAAAGAGAAGAGTTGGAAGAAAAAAGGAGAAAGGGAGGAAAAAGGATGGAAAGGAGGAAAGAAGTGGGAGGGTGAGGTTGGAGGGAAAGAGAAAGAGAGATGGCTGAGAGAAATGAAACGGAAGTAAAGATGAAAAGGAAATAAGGATGAAAAAATGAGGATGGATAGATGAAGAGAAGATAAGGAGAAAGAAGAAGAGGAGGTAAGGAAGGAGAAGGATGAGGGATGGGGAGAGAAGGGGAGAGAGAGGTTGGTAGTGAAAGAGGGAAGAGGGGAACCTGACTCTCTCTCTCTCTCTCTCTCTCTCTCTCTCTCTCTCTCTCTCAAGACATGTACTACTATTTTATGAAACATTTAATTGTCTTTAATTAAAATTTGGCTTCATCTTCTTGTGTAATGAATATGAAAGTAATTCAAAACGTAATGGTGTATGTGTGTGTGCCAGAGCAACTCGTGTGTGTCTGTTTGTACGTCCAGATGTGTAAATGTGTGTAGAACAGAGCACGCGAGCTCTCACACACACACAACTACAACTACAACACGCTTATTTATAAGAGGTGCGAATTACACATTAGCACACAACATGTTACTTTAGGTGAGAGAGAGAGAGAGAGAGAAGACTAACAAAATGCATTTATTCAAAACCAGGGCAGGTTGCAGGGAGGGAAGGTGTGTGTGTGGGGATGAGGGAGAGAAGGAAGAGTGGTTAGAGAATGGTGGGAGGGAGTATATTGTTAAGGGGTGAGAGAAGAGATTGTGGTGGAAGGAAACAGAGGAAGAAGAGGGGGTGGAAGAGATAGAGAAACATATATGTCTGTCAATTGGTACGGAGATAATGTTCGGAACACTGCACCGGTCATGTTTGTATTCATGTTCGATTGGTCAAACGAATCAGAATTCTTACAAGTTTGGTGGTCAGAATACATGACTGTGTAGTTGACAAAAACTGATGTGTATATCATCTCCATTCTGACAGTGTGTTTAGGTCGCTCTTTAAAGGTTTCATAGTCTTCGTCGCTTTTTGCATTAGTTACGACTCTCTGCCTGGAGGTTTCAGAGCCAATCTCCAATCCATGTGCACAACTGTTCCCCCAAGTCATGTGCTTTTACCTTCAATACAAGTCTCTTATGTGGTACTGTGTCTAACGCTTTCTGAAAGTCTAAATATATAATATCAGTTGACATTTTTTTGTCTGCCTTACAGCTTATATAGTTAAAAAAATCTATTAAATTTGTTAGACATTATCTGTTGTCACAGAAACAGTATTGCGAGTTCAGAATTAAGTTTTGTTCATCTAGATATCTTTTTCTTTTTTCGAATATTTATATTATAACGATGTTAAACTTATTGGGCGATGGTTTCCAGCATGACTTTTATTACCTTTCATATAGGAGTTGCATTGGCTTTCTTTCCACTTGCTTAGTGACTTATTAAAAATTATATTTAAAGGTTGTAAAACTTCTATGAAATTCACGTAATAATCTGGGGGTCACTTTGTCACATCTACACTTTTAATAGGATCTTGTGTTTTTAGATACTTTAAAGAGTTTTTCACCTGTAAATTCGTTAATTTCTAGTTTATTATCTAGTTTATATAATGGAATATGAGTTGAGGTATGGACGTGGAGTCGAATGGGCTATTTTTAATCTAGTTTTCCGGAATGAAATGTTGCATCTAAAAATTATTATTCCCTACGCCTTCCTTATATATATATATATATATATATATATATATATATATATATATATATATATATATATATATATATATATATATATATATATATATATATATATATATCAATAGAGAGTGAGGTTGGGGGATGAAATAGGGAGAAAAAAATCCATATAGCTTTGAGTCCAGATGTAGCGTACGTTATTTTTTTTTATTGTATGTAATGCTTTTTTTTTTTTTTTTGTGGTAGCGTGGCGAATTGGAACCAGTGAAAGCGAGAGATAAAGTTCGTGTGAGTTAGAGATTAAAAGAGATTTGAAAACATTGAAAAAAGATATGAAGAAAAAGATACCTTAGACAGACAGACAGACAGACAGATAAACAATGAGAGAGGATTTTTATGCAAATTACGGGGTAGAGAGGAAGGAGGGAGGGAGGGAGAGAGAATGCAGGGAAGGAGAGAAAATCATCTCTCCTTTGTGATATAAAGTCTTTTCTGGCATGGCACAGTATTCATTTTTTTACCTTTACACACACACACACACACACACACACACACACACACACACACATTACAATACCTTCCACAATTTCAAGAAGGTCAGCTTTAATAATTAATACTTTCACTCTTGGAGGTGAGAATTTAGGGAATGAGGCAGAGAAGGAAGGAAGGAAGGAAGGTAGGAAGAGAAGGAAGAGAAGGAAGGAAGGAAGGAAGGAAGGCAGGAAGGAAAGGGGGTTTAATCAAGAGTTAGGAAGATAGGAAAGGATGGTAGGGGAGGGAGAGAGGGACAGAGGGAGAGGAGGAGGTAAGTAGATTGAGAATTGGACAGAGTTGAGGGAGTTAGAGAGAGAGCAATGTATGTTGGAAGGAAGAGAGAGAGAGAGAGAGAGAGAGAGAGAGAGAGAGAGAGAGAGAGAGAGAGAGAGCGAAGGGAAGAGGGGGAGAGGGAGTTAAGGATTTAGGTTGGTTCCTAATAATACAAACGGGAATAATTTATATGTTTACAAGAACTGCATATACGAGAGAGAGAGAGAGAGAGAGAGAGAGAGAGAGAGAGAGAGAGAAAGAAAGAGAGAGTGTGTTTGTGTGTGTGTAATTTAGCGGGGTGTGAGTGTGATACCTACTCGGGTGTGGCCAGAAAAAGAGTGAACAAAAGAGTAAGGCACACACTACCACACACACAGACATACAAACCAACGTAAACATTACATTAAAATCTCTGAAGTGAAGAATTTTTACAGGAATATACAACATATTTTTATAGAGGTGAATGGGTATGGACGGAGATAGGGGTGAGGGAGGAGGATGAAGATAGGGGTAAGAGGGTGAGGGAGGGGTGAAGGAGGAAGGGTACAGCGTGAAGGGAGGGGTAGAAGGAGGAAGGGTACAGCGTGAAGGAAGGGGTGAGAGAAGGAAGGCTGGTTCTGGGTGTTGGATTAGGAGAGGTAAGGGTTATTTGAGGGAGAATGAAGGCGTGATAGGTTAGAGATGAAATGAGGAGAGCCAGCGCGAAGTGTGAGTGAGTCAGTGAGGGATAAGGTGGTGTGACGGGTGAGTGAAGGGTGAATGAGGCCCAGAAAAGAGAGATAAGAGTTGAACGATGAGGGGTGAGAGAATCAAAATGTGGAGGGTGAAGAGAGTATGGGGGAGAGAGAGGTTCGGGGTGAGATGATTGAGGACTGAAAAGAGGGTAGGAGGGACGGGGTTGAGGGAAGTAAAGGATGAAGGGAGGGAGGGAGAGGGTGGAGGTGAAGAGGGAGAGGGTTGGGGGGGGAGGGCGTAATATATAAAAGGTTTCTTGTCTGAGTATTTCATTTACTGTATTTCTTCATAAAATATTCTCAATGAATTGTCCAATAATTTATCAATCAATTGGAGTAATTAAATCTCTCTCCAATAAGTCTCTAACCCACACACGATGATATATAATGTTCTCCCTATCCTTCTATCCCGTCCACACCAAATCAACACCATCCCTCCCCATTCCAATTCCTGCCTTCCCATTCCACACCTTACCCCCTCCTCTCCTCTCCAACCCCTCTCTCCTTAATTCTACCCATTCCATGCCATCCACTGTGGGCGTGAGGGCGTGCGTGTGCTCTCAGGCAAGGTGCGGTATTGAACTTGTGTCGTGCCAGTCGTGGTGGCCTTAGGCTACATATATTCCCGGAGATGGTACACACACTCACACACACAAACACACACACACACACGAAATAAAAAAGAAGGGAGAGAGAGAAGTAGGGTGAGAGTTACATTGATATACACAGCACAACAAACATAAAGGCCCACACAAGGTGAACAGATTTAAGAATTACTGGTAAGGGTATTTATTCGCGTATTACTTTCGAGCGATAGTCGAAGAAAAGGATAGCAAAGCAGAAAGTTCTCTCCCCATCCGCCACTCCATCCGGCCTGAGCTGTACATGAAAAAAAGTAAAAAACAATCAACTTGTTGGTTAGGAAGGATTACGCCTTAAGGAAAATTTTATAGAAACGATATAAAGACAATGATACTGGGTGAACTTGCCACCTGAATGAGAAAAAGTGATTCACTAATAAACGCTCTAAGACGGGGATTAGATGCGAGGTGTTGCATTCTATTACGTTACAGGGAAACACAATCTATAAGTTGATAAGTCGGATAAAATAAAGTTTTTGGATTTGTATGAGACTTTGCAACCGTTTCCTCTCATGTAATTTGTTTGGTCAATGGTGAAATACTTATTGCAGTCCATAATTATTGTTCATGCCTTTTATAGTTTTGAATTCCTGAGTTTGGTCATCTCTTAATCTATGCTGTGCTAATGGAAATAAATTTAGTTTTCTTATTGCTCCTCCTAATTTTTTTCTTCGAACTTGATATAAATTTTGTAACCCCATGCTGAACTCATCTGTAAAATCATCAATTAGCTTATGTTTTAAGTTTCTTTTTATTGCAATTGATACCCCATCATTCCGTTCACTACCTCTGTTGGTTTGATATACATCATAATTAAAAAGTTTGATTATATTACCGTTTTTTAATGCGTGTCCACACAACAATAGGTGACATAATTATTGCGACATTATACTTACCTCCCAATAAACGACTATTTAAGATTAGCAAATTTTAATAGACCCACATATATACTGGGTGATTTTAATGCTCGACACAGAATATTTGGTCATAATAATAATAACAATGTTGGCAATTCAATCTACACAATAATGAATACAGGTAAAATAATAAAATTAGGCCCAAATTTTAAAACATTCATTGGACACAACAACATGACAACACCAGATAGAGTTTTCAGCAACAACAAAGCGACTCTTAATTATAATATAATGCAAAGTCCATTAACACCCAGTGATAATGACTCTATCCACGAGCCCTATACAAACACCAAACAAGAGAGAGATTTCAAATGAATAAAGTTAATTCAGAAGCTTCTAAGAAAGACGTAGAAGAATTAAAGAAACCTAATTTAGATAATATGACCATAAAGGAAGTAGACTTAAAATTAGACATTCCATAAGTAAGTAACAACAAAAATGAACAATAACATGTCAAAACCAATAATTATAACCTCATAACAACAGTAGATATAAAAAAATATACAAACTCAATCTTACTAATTGTATGCATACATTCATGCTAATGGACCAGACCGAAATTTGATGCAACGAATCAAACAGTTACAATGGCAATTACAAGACTTATATAGAAACCAAACAGATTAACAATGGAACAGAATAATAGCAAAAAACATGATGAGAGTACAGATAGTAAAAATTGTTGGTGAAACAAATCAACCAAGTAAAGGGAACGGAGAAAGGAAAAGTACCTTAATAACAAACGGCATCAATATATATATACAGTAAAATAGATAAAAAACCGGTATTCAGAAACATGGAGTGAGGTTTTTAAAATAACAAGAAAATGAAAATTTTGACATCGAACATGAAATGTTTGTGGAGGAATGGTCGATGGACACACTTGATGAAACAACACCAACTAAGCTGGAGGCGGTGGCAGAGTGGATAAAGAGACGGACTGCGGCTGTGAAGGTCTCTGGTTCGAATCCACGAGAAAACGTCTGGGATTTTCAGAAGTGAACTGGGTCCAGCTTTGTCGTCATTTATCCTGGCTACACCGACACGTCAACAAAATAACCCATACATCGTCGTCAACTCACAAGATGCTCTGAGTGACGGTGTAGCTGCTCTCCCCTGATAGTGACGTGTATAAATAAGGTGTCGACATCTAGTGGTGCAGAAGAGAGGTTACAGTACCAACATCACTGCCAAGCTCCACTGTCTCATCTGGTGCGACACCCAATAATCTTTGGGCCTCGCAAGAGTCACGGGCTACTTAAAGCCTACAGCCCCGAGGTTGAGGTATTAAAAAAAAAAATCATACCAACGTCAAAAAAAAAAAAAAACGGAAGAGAACTATTACAAGTGTAATTTGAGAAAATTTAAAGAAAAAACACCAGGACTAACAGGCATAACGAAAAATGTGTGAATGATTCTACCTCGGAAAGGAATAAAAATACTGTACTTCTAGAAATTGTCAATGCATCATTGTCAGCAGCTTTCCAGATGGTCTGAAGAAAACATATATGGTATTTATACCGAAGGAAGGAAAAGATAGCAAGGAGATAATTAATTACAGACCAATATCACTCTTAGAGGTAACAGGAAAACATTTGACTAAAATAATTACTGCAAGACTACTAAAATACTTAGAAACTAATCACCATTCACCAGACAACATGGATTTAGACGTAAAAGAGGAACACACACACAACGCTAGCACTAATCACAGAAACAATAGCAATAACCAAGGAAATGAAAAAAAGAACAAATCAATATAGTACTGAAGGATAAAAAAAAAAGTTTTTGATTAAGTTTGGTACATTGGATTAAAATATAAAATAGTTACGACTGAACTACTACCAACATACAAGTCGTGGTCAATAATAATCATCCACATATGGGTATCTCAAACAATTTGCTGTCTAATGTTTTCACGTTCACATATGATTTTATTGTTTTAAGTAGTGTATAGCTGCTTGTATTAAATTAAAAGATGTTAGTTAACTTATTTATTGGAAAGTTTATCATCTAAGGAACAGAGGGAAGCTGTCAAACTCTTACGTGAGTTACCCCTATATGGATGATTATATATGACCACGACTGTACATGAATCTTATATTATGTGACTATCTACTGGATAGACAAATACGCATACAAATAGGACAACATCTAGTGCTTCCTTTAATTAAGGAAAACGTTCAGATATACGGAAAAAATAGTCTTATTTTACAAACTTTGTGTATGGTTTCTTTGCCTTCTGACACCCCCCGGTCGCTCGGTTGCCAGGCGCATAATGCGCTTCTATCCACTTAATGGCTGTTATATGTAAATGCTCGCGCCCTATCACACTCCCTTTAGCTTCATGCATTGTTTTATTTGTATTTCCAGCACTTTTTCGGCTGTTTTTACGAAATTTATTTGTATGATAATGTTGTACGATAGTTTGGGCAGCGTTTTGCGGCAGCAGGCTAGAACAGTAAGCACGTGGAGAGGACACAGTGCAATCAATAACTTGCATGAGAGACTGGGAGTATACAAGCATTGATTTCAACCTGTTGCTTTCATTATTTATCCGTGTTTGTGCCTTGTTTTGTACTATATGATGTGATATTAATACGTTTTAGCGTGAAGAGAAATGCATTCCTTGAACCCGAGAGACAGAATGCCCTGAAAAGGTGAAGAAAGTGAGATGAAGAAATTGAGCCAGGTGGTGGAGAAGCCTCACCAGTTGTACCCTCCTCTCCACCACGTACAACCAACGTGTCCTCGGCTGGATTTAGACACAGCTTATTGTAGCAAGAGAAATGAAATACCCTCAATCAAACCGAAAAGTAAACAAAAGATAAATGGCCTGGCATCACCTGGCCCTGATTACCAACCTGGTAACTTTTTGATGTCACTGACTGTTCCCGGTGACAATGACGTGGGTGGGCTACACTCACACCATAGCAAAATGTCATTTTTATATTTGAAATATATAATATATCTTATGATTTATTATATACTCTAAAATGTAAAGGACAGGGAACCAGGAGCCTTGACATCTGAAGGTACAGTTGCCTACACATAAAGCTGGTATGGATCGCTACTTGTGAGGTGCTTGGCTACAAAAGAAAGGAAAGATAAAAAAAGATGTATAGTTTGTTGACGAACAGACAGGAAAATATTATTACTGTCTGATTGTCAACAAACTATAACTGTTACTCACTTATCTTCCTGTTGTAGATATCTCACAAGTAGCGAGGCATACCAGATTCATGTGTGGGCAACTGTACACTAGGAAAAGGGCTACACAGGTGATATCAAAATTATCTGAACACAACTGGCGTCCCAATAATGGCCCAAGAATTCTTTAAATAAATATTTGCATTTGGTAACTGTTGGTATGATCTTTATGGTGTAATGAAGAGGAATGACAAACGTGTTTTCTCAAAAAAAAAAAAAAATGCATGAGAGTACGAACAACTCTGAATGTAATCCGGCAGGTTTAATAATTCTTCTTGCAAAATTATTGACAAGTTCGTATCTACTAAACGAAAAAAAAATATCAAGCTTTTTTGCAATGTAACTGAAGCATTGTCTTTTCAGACAGTTTTACAATATAGCTAGGATTGATACTCCTAGGTGTTGACTATTTCTGGCCAAACGGAAACTGCAGTACTCAACGGAAACTTACAGTATTCAAGCGGCCTTGGGTTGAGTGATGTAGAAAAGGTAAGGATAGAGCGAGGGTGAGGAAGGAGGGAAGGTTGAGGGAGAGGAGGGCGAGCAGAGGGAGAGAGAAAGTGTGCGTGTGTGTGTGTGTGTAAGAGAGGAAATGAGGTAGAGGAAGGTGAGGGAAAGAAGGATTGAAGGAGCGAGGGAGGTTTTGTCAGTGGGAAGGAGGTAGGGTATAGATGGATGAAGGGGAAGAGAGGAAGGGAATGTATGGGTCTGGGAATCAAGGAGAAGAGTCGAGGGTACAATAGAGGGAGGAAGGGATGAGAGAGTGTGAGGGAAGGAGAGAATAAACGTGTGTAAGAGAATATAGGGAAAAATAGAAGGAAAGGATAGACTGAAGGAGTGGTGAGGGTATGAAGGAAAAGAAAGAGAAAAGTTTTGTAAAATAGATAGGGAGAGAGAGTGGAGAAAAAAGGATATGAATAGGTGTGAGAAGGAGGGAAAGAAAACTATATTAGAAGGCGAGGGAAGGAGGGAGTGACAGGAGGGAAGGTGAGGGAGGAGCGAGTGAGAGGAGGGAGGGAGGGAGTGAGAGGAGGGAAGGAGGGAGTGAGAGAGGGAAGGTGTATGAGAGAGGGAGTGGACACAGCCTGGGGGCCGGTCGTGGCTTATGGTCAGTTGTGGGGATTTGTGGACGAGTGGAAGGAAGAGTGAGAATGAAAAGGACTGGAGGATGTGAGGGAAGCAACTTATATGAGAAAATATGTGGAGAGAGAGGTGGAAGAATGTTAGGGTGAGGCTGTGGGATAGATAGGAAGGATGAGAGAAAGAGAGTGTGTGTGTGTGTGTGTGTGTGTGTGTGTGTGTGTGTGAGAGAGAGAGAGAGAGAGAGAGAGAGAGAAAATGACACATACACACACAGAGATGGATAGATACAAGAGAGATGGAAATACTAAATTGACCATTTGATAATGTATGTACTGTACCGAAAAAAACCTGCCTCTGGGGAATTACTGTATGTCCACCAGGGAGACACAGCCACTACATCTGATTAACGATAGCTTAACAAGTATGATATATATATATATATATATATATATATATATATATATATATATATATATATATATATATATATATATATATATATATATATATATATATTGAAGAATTCTGGTTTGCAATAACGTAAATTGCATTTCTGGAATCAACATTCTTTCTTTTACTCGTGTAAGAAATACATATAATGTATATCTCTGATTTTTGTTTTTGATCTATCTTGTTTTCCAATCCCTTCTCTCTCTCCCTCTCTCTCTCCCTCTCTCTCTCAGCCACACACATTTTTGTTATACACACACACACTTTAAGGAACCAATAATGGGCCACACATCACCTACGTGGCTCTTCCCCGGCAAAGTGAAGTATAAGGCAGATAATTATATGGTAGGTATGAGGTGAAGGTGAAAAAGAATGAGTTAAGGGAAGCAACAAGGAAGATATCACGGGCATACTGTTTGAGGGAAGAGAAGAGTTATACTGGGGGTAAATGGGAGTGAGAGGTGGAAAAGGATGAAAGATGGAGAAAACCTGAGAGACTATTGGGGAGAAATATGTTGAGAATTGCACAGAAACAAAGAATAACACACACAGACAGGGAATTGCACAGAGAGATAGAGAATTACACACTCTCTCTCCTTCCTTTCACACTCTTTACTTCTTCATACTCTCTCTCTCTCTCTCTCTCTCTCTCTCTCTCTCTCTCTCAGATATAGGAAGAGCAATTAAAGACAGACAAAAGTATCACAAAATTAAGAAAAGAGACAATAGTGAAGTAGCAGTCAATATGTATCAAAACTCTCGTAGATCAGTTAAAAGGCTCATAAAATCGGCAAAACGGCAATTTGAAGTAAAAATAGCAAGGGACAGTAAGATCAATCCAAAGTCATTTTACAAATATATAAACAGTAATAGAAAGATAAGAAGCGGCATTGGTCCATTACTTAATGAAGAGGGGGAAATGATGACTGATAACTCTGACATAGCCAACACACTTAACAACTTTTTTAGTTCAGTTTTTACAGTAAATTATGGAAATAACGATACCCCTAGAGAACCATTAACCCCAGAGCATGAAACTCTTACTAACTTTATTATTAACCCAAGGGAGGTGCTAGATAAACTAAACAAAATGAACATTAATAAATCCCCAGGCCCAGACATGTTCTACCCAAGAATATTAAAAAATACAAGTGAGGAAATAGCTGAGTCCCTTTCACTAATATTTACCAAATCCCTAGAACAAGGAAATGTGCCAGAAGACTGGAAAATAGCCAATGTAACCCCCATCTTCAAAAAGGGAGACAAAAAACAAGCAGGTAATTACAGACCAATAAGCTTAACTTCAGTCGTGGGTAAACTCCTTGAATCCATCATTAAAGATAAAATGGTAGAACATCTCGAAATCAATAATCTCATCAGAAATAGTCAACATGGATTCAGAGCAAAAAGATCATGCTTAACAAACCTATTAGAATTTTATCATAGACTTTTCTCCCAGCATGATAACAGTAAATCACTTGACATTATTTATCTTGACTTCAAGAAAGCATTTGACAAAGTCCCACATAAGCAGCTTATGAATAAAGTAAAATCATTAGGAATAGAAGGTAATGTACATGCATGGATAGAAAATTGGTTGAATGGTAGAAAACAGAGGGTTATCATTAATGGGGTAGAGTCTAGATGGGTTCCAGTTACCAGTGGAGTGCCTCAGGGGTCAGTGCTCGGCCCAGTATTATTTACAATATATATTAATGACATAGATGTTGGCTTAAATAATATCATATCAAAGTTTGCTGATGACACTAAAATTGGAAAATCAGTATTAAATGAGGAAGACAAAAACTCACTACAGGCTGACCTGTTCAAAATTGGAGAATGGTCCAACACATGGAAGATGCCCTTTAATGTCAATAAATGTCAAGTACTACACGTTGGGTCAAAAAATAAATCATTTGAATATGAAATAAATGGGTATAAAATCAATAGTGTTACAGAGGTAATGGACCTGGGCATCACCATAAACAAGAACCTCAAACCTTCAGTTCAATGCACCATTGCAGCAAATAAAGCAAACAGAGCACTAGGATTCATTAAAAGAAACTTCATATATAAGAATAAGGAAATAATTTTGCCTCTGTACAATAGCATAGTAAGACCTCATATGGAGTATGCAGTGCAATTTTGGGCTCCATATTTGAAAAAGGATATAGACAAACTTGAGGCTGTTCAGCGTAGAGCAACCAAACTAATTCCATCACTAAGAAATAAACCGTATCCGGAAAGATTAAAAGAACTTAACCTATTCTCCCTGTCAAAAAGAAGAATCCGAGGCCAACTAATAGAATGTTTCAAAACCCTAAATAACTTTAACAATGTAGATGCCAGCAAACTCTTTAAAGTAAATCATAACAGCACAACTCGGGGTAATGGAATGAAACTAATTGGTAAAAGAGCTAACCTTGACACTACTAAAAACTTTTATACTTACACAATTATAAACGAATGGAATAACCTACCATCATTAATAGTCAATAGTCTAACCATTAATACATTTAAAAAAAGACTCGACAAACATCTTGTAGAAAAGGGTATAGTATAGGAAATAACCTATAGGAAATGATGTATGTATGTGTGCATGTGTGTATGTGTATGTATATGTATATGTATATGTATGTATATGTATGTATATTCTTTTTTTTATTTTTACTAATCCATATTTATTTATTTTTCTGTATTTATTTGTGTTTCAATTTAAGCCTACTTTCCAACTCTCCTATAAAATTTCCTTGTGTCTGTTTTCTTCCAGCCACAAGGTACTGCTTCTATCATTACTTTCATGTAGGGTGTAATGCCCGAGGGAGAGGTGGGTGGGGAGAGAGCCTTCTGCTTTACTATCCTTTACTATCCTTCACTAATCATTGATATTATTTTTTTCCCTAACGTTAAGGCCGGACCACCTCGAAGGGACCGCAAGGTCTGTGTGGCCCGTGTATCTATGTAATTCTATGTAATTCTCTCTCTCTCTCTCTCTCTCTCTCTCTCTCTCTCTCTCTCTCTCTCTCTCTCTCTCTCTCTCTCTCTCTCTAATCCCCGGGAATATACTGTATATGCCTAAGGCAAACACGACACCAGCTCAGTACAGCACCTTACCTGAGAGAGTAGGCACGAACACCTGGAGGGGAAGGGAGGGGAAGGGATTAGCCGAATTAAAGAGAGGGGGAGCTGTGGAGAAAGATGGAAGGCTGGGGATGAGAGAAAAGGGAGCATCAAAAACAGGAAGTAAAAATGATAACGGAGATGTGGAGGAGGATGGAAGGGTGGAAAGGATGAGATGTGGAGGAGGATGGAAGGGTGGAAAGGATGAAATGAATGAATGAAGAAAGAAAGAAAGACTAGTTAAGAAAAACAGAAAGGAAACATTGGAGGAAGGCGAGGAGATAGAAAACAAAAGAAAGAGAACTAAAGGAAATTAATTTAAGTAAAAGCAAATTGCATCGATGCCCATCAAACACAGAAGCTTTATTGATCAAAAAGTGATAATGCACACATAATTATATACTATCAATAAATTTCCAAACTGAGAAGCACTGAGGTAAACATGTACGAAATAATTATTATATGCATACACAGCAAATATTACAGAACAAGAAATTACAGTGACACTCACAACATTAACTTCACCTACTAGTAATAGATAACGATGAACAAATCATAACTGCGGGTACGATCACATTATAATACCTCCATATCATAACAGTCAACACACGTATGGCGAACATGGACAAGTTAGAGGAGAGGAACACCGAACACACACAGTAGGAGTGCAAGCAATGATGAGAAGAAGATTTTAGGGCTTTATGCCTATGGACTCGTGTTGGTGATTAATTAATTAAGGCAGTCAGTGTTGTTACATCAACATATCTTCCCCCAGCCTACAAGGTTGCTATCCTTGCTTTTACAGCCTGGTAAAGTGATGGTCTAATGTACTGCAACCTGGTGAATAAAAGAGAGCTATTTGAGTTAATTTTATGAACCAAAATTGCACACACCACCAGCTATAGTTTCGGATCATTTTTCGAAGCCATCTCATTGGAAGGTGTTGCAGTACATTAGACCATGACTTTACCTACTTACTGCTGGGGTGAACAGGGACATAGGGGGGCTTGCGAAAATTGTCCAAAAATTCCACTGACCCGGGAATCGAATCCAGGACCTCTCACGTGCTAGGCGAGTGTGTTAACCATTACACCATTAGCACCCCAATGATGAGACTGGGCACAAAATGATAATAATTCCACTCAACGATCTTTTGAATAGACACGCCAGCAAACAAATTAAAATAGCCTTGCGCATAGATAAGAGCAGCGTGTAAAATCCAACTCACATGAAACCCAATAAATTGCATTGGTGATATAACTAAGATTCTAAACAAAAGTGAAAATGTGTCGAGCCTGTAACCTAACCAAACTCATTCTATATTAATGGTACAAATTTAATATAAAATGCATTAATTGAAAAGAGAAATGATAAAAGAATCAGACATACAGATAATACACAATTGAAGGAAAGAAATTGAGGAAAATGGAAGGAAAGAAATGGAGAGGGAATGGGAGGGAAAGTAGCAGGTAAGGGGAGGAAAAGAGAGAGGGAAAGGGAAGGAAAGGAAAGGGGGAAATAGATATAGGAGATAGGAGGGTCCGAATCGTGAGTATTGGTGCTTATAGTGAGTCACACACAACCGCACGCGCCAACAAACAGACACACTCGTAATTATACAGTCGTGGTCAATAATAATCATCCACATATGGGTAACTTTAACAATTTGCTGTTTAATGTTTTCACGTTCACATAATTATAATGTTTTTGTGTAAAGTTGTGTGTAGGTAGCTGCTTGTAGTAAATTAAAAGAAAGATGGTAGTTAACGTGTGTGTGTTATTGTTTTAAGTAGTGTGTAGCTGCTTGTAGTAAATTAAACGATGGTAATCAACCTATTTATTGGAAAGTTTATCATCTTAGGAACAGAAGGAAGCTGTCAAACCCTTATGCGAGTTGCCCCTATATATGTATGATTATATTTGACCACGACTGTACATTCATACGCGAAAACATACACACACACACACACAATTGTTGATAAATAACATAGATTATTCTTGCATAAATAGAATTACATACATAATTTTTCCTTCTTCCCTATAATCCTTCCTTCTTTCAATTCCATCTTCCTTCCTATATTCCATTATTCCTTCCTTCCTTCTATATCACCTTACTTCGTATATTCCTTTCTTCTTTCCCTCTTTCTTTATCCCTCCTTCCTGCTACCACACCGTCCTTCCCTCTCTTCATTCCTCTTTCCTTCCATCCTAGATTTTTTCCTTTTTTCGTCTCTGCACCATGACTGTGTAAGTATGAGGAGGGAGTGGGGTGGGATGGAACTGTGAGGGCATGGCAACACGTAGTAGTATTGCTCTATGCACTTTCACGATACCGGTGCCAACAAACGCACACACACGCACACCATATTATGAGATGTACAGTCGACTGCAAAAGTCCTGTCGCCTCACTTGCTTCACTGAGGCTAGCGATGTTCATAGACTCGAGATTTTTAGGTTTAAAAAACGTGCGTATTTCTCTAGTCCATGAAAACTGCGTGTCTGGACTTCTGCCGCCAACTGTACAGACTCGGCCAACAGATAGATTGTTCACTCAAGGCTACAAATATATATAAATTATTGTTTTCACCTAGTAAATATAATTATAAAAGAGAGAGAGAGAGAGAGAGAGAGAGAGAGAGAGAGAGAGAGAGAGAGAGAGAGAGAGAGAGAGCGAGAGAGCTAATTACCCTACTTGATTAGAATATTTTGCCGAATATAATCATTTTTCTGGATAAACTTATGATATTATTTTGTGATGAAGTAAATGAAATGCCAAGACAAGTAGGCCTAACCCTTTACCTATTACCTTAGCTAACTTTTCCTTCATTACCTCTCCCTCCCTCTCCTCCTCTCTCCTTCCCTCTCCCTCCCTCTCCTCCTCTCTCCTTCCCTCTCACTTCTCTCCTTCCCTCTCACTTCTCTCCTTCCCTCTCCTCCTCTCTCCTTCCCTCTCCCTTACTTCAGTCCCTCACCCTTCATTCACCCTTCCTTCCTTGCTTCACACAGAGCTCACCCTTTTCTCCTTTCCTTACCATTACCTCTTTATCCCTCCCCCTATTCATATCACCCCTCACCCCCTCATTCGCAATTTAACCCACTCTCCCTCCCTCACCCCTTCCTCCTCTCTCTTCCAAACTTCACTCTTCCCTCCCTCAACCCCTCCCTCCCTCAGCTTCATCCCTTTCCTCCCCCCTCCCCCCTCCTCCCTCAGTCTTATCTAGAGAGATATCCCTTAGAAATTCCGGTTATTTAAAGTTTTAGTTGGGATTATGGCAGTCTTCTTTCATCTCTAATTCATACGTCCTGTACAGTCTTTCACGAAATTTATATTCTGTTATCAAATGTACATATTTGTCCTTCATTCTCGTGTAATATTTAAGTTCAATATACATTTTTGTCAATCATTTTAAATTTTACTAACTTTTCTATCATTATATCATTTGAATGAACACACAGACATTTATTTTTTGGTGAAATGAAAGGCTGCTGGTTTCTCCAAATTATGCAGGAAATGATTTACCTCAATGTTATTAAAATGGAATCTATTGTTTAATGAAACAATTCTATTCTCGATCACAGGTTCCATAAAGTTCACAGTGAAGCAAGAGTGAAAGTGCTGTTAAATCCGACCTTCGTGAATTTAGGAAAGGTTTTGTAATTTGAGGTGAAAGGCGTGTGGGTGTGGTGTGGACGTGGGTGTGTCGGGCTGGGGCATAGGGGTAGGGAGTGGGTGGGATGTGGAAGGGAAGGTGTATGTGTGTGTGTGTGTGCGTGCTAGGCCAGAAACTATCATATACCACAAAGGAGAGAAAGATTTTTCCTTCTTTTCTCCGCTCACATCCTTCCCTCCATTCTTCTCCTTCTCTCCCACTCACTACCCAGTAATTTGCGGAATAATCCTCTCCATGCAACTCGCATTTTTTGCTCTCTCTCTCTCTCTCTCGCCCCGCAGGCCAACTGCCCCGCCGCCGCCCCGCCGTCGCCGCCACCCCCCCCCGCCACCGCCGCCCCGCCGCCGCCGCCGCTACCGTTGTTTTTTAGTAATTAGTTTTTTTATATATATATATATATATATATATATATATATATATATATATATATAATATATATATATATATATATATATATATATATAATATATTTTTTTTATCATCTTTTTTTATTTTTATTTTTTGTAATTAACTTTTTTTTTTTTTATCTATTTTTTTTTTTTTTTTTTTTTTTTTTCGTCGTCGTCGCCGCCGCCGTACCGCCGCCCCGCCGCCGCCGTCGCTGCCGCCGCCGCCGCCGTCGTTTATTATATATAATATTTTTTTTAATAATAAAATATATATATATATATTTTAATATATACATATATATTTCCTTTAATGATTTTTTTTTGTGATAATTAACTTTTTATTTTTTTATTAATTTTTTTTTTTATTTATTAATTTTGATTTCGCCGTCGTCGCACCCGCCACCCGCCGCCGCCGCCGCCGCTACCGTCGTTTTTTAATAATTGGTTTTTTAATTGTTTTTTAATATATTTTTTTTTATAATTTTTTTTTTGTAATTAACTTTTTTTTTAATTATTATTTTTTATTTATTTTTTTATTGTCGTCGCCGCCGCCGCCCCGCCCCGCCGCCGCCGCCGCCGCCCCGCCGTCGCCATATATTATATATATATATATAAGGGAGGGAGGTCATCATTCTGTTTTCCGGTATAGTTTGAAGAAATCATTAGGTTAGGAAAAGGAGGAAAGAATTGGTATGCGAAGGGAGGAGAAATGAGGAGTGAAGGGGAATGGGGAGTTGAGGATCATAATACGGAACTACTGGTGACCTCAACACCTCACTACCCATTTCTTTATCCCCCTCATTGTTTACCTGCTTGCCCTCCTTCCACTTCTTTCCCTTTTCCTGTAACACATACACATACGTATACTATATAAACCAAGAGAGCTAAACATATGTAGTGAAAAGAGCACACACACACGAAGTCACATATAAATATAAACTGTTCACACACAATCTCTCTCTCTCTCTCTCTCTCTCTCTCTCTCCTCTCTCTCTCTCTCTCTCTCTCTCTCTCTCTCTCTCTCTCTCTCTCTCTCAAAGCTTCACTGTACGACACGGATTTATCGAGGCTACTCAAGAACAACATTTGCATGGGAATGGATGGCTGGGGTTGTGTAGTGGAGAAGTTAGAAGTAAAGTAGTCTGTCTCTCTGTCTGCATATCTGTCTTTGTAAGAGAGAGAGAGAGAGAGAGAGAGAGAGAGAGAGAGAAGAGAGAGAGAGAGAGAGAGAGAGAGAGGGAGAGAATGGTGGGATGAAGGGACTGAAGAAATGAAAGCTGAGGGAAAGAATGGAGGAATGATGAACTGAAATGCAGAAATGATGGAGGGAAGGAAGAAGGTTGGAAGTAGGGAGGGAAGTAGAGTGGAGACAAAAGAGATGCAGGAGAGATGAGAAAGTTACTTGACTGCGTGGAAACGAGAGAGAATGAGGAGAGGAGAGGGTACGAGATAAGTGGATGGAGAGGTTGGGTGAAGAAATGAAAAGCAGCTGGATTGCAAAGGAGGAAATTGGGTGAGTGATTGTAGGTGTTAATGAAGTGATGATGAAAATGGAGAGGAGGCGCTGAGAGAAGAAAAGGATTGGAGAAAAGGAAAGGGCTGGGTGGAGAGGAACGGTGGGGTGGAGAAAAGGAGTGGGGTGGATTTGATTGATGGATGGATATTAGGCGCCGCAACATCGAGGTCCTATAGCGCCAGAAAAAGGCGATAGTGAGGTGTGACAGCAAGCAGGAAAGAAATAAAAAGAAATGGGTACGTTCTGCGTATGACGTCACGATGTATGGGATATGGGGCTCCTATTGGGCCTATGAGGTTGGCGGCTCTCCACACCAACCCAAACTTTGTCATGAATGAGAGCCTGCAGTGAAGCCCTCCTACACTTTACAGCGATTTATCTGCTGGAAAACAAAAAAGTCCTCTGTTGGGCAAAGCTTTAAATTATTTGCTACTGTGGTAAGACTTAAAATAACATGTCGTGCTTCTTATTGACGTACTATGATAAGGATACAATAATGAATAAAAATATAACACAAATTATATCAAGTGTGTATTCTGTCAGTTAATAAGTTATTCGGACCGAATTATAGCAATGTACGAATACACAGAAGGCATTAGTAATATATATGAACCTTTTCAGTACTCAATGGTGTAACATTCCATTTTTACATTAGTCACTCTTTATTTTAAACGTCGTTTTCTCTTTGCTAAGATTAACGGAGAGAATGGGAGCTGGTACATTTACCTTGTGTATATATTACCGTATATGAATGAATTAATTGTGATGTCATTATTATTGTAAAGTATGTTATGATTTGTATGTCTAGATTATTTATAATGGACTGTTTAGTTTTGAAGTGAATTGTAATTATTATTATTATTATCATTATTATAATGATGATATAGTTTTGAATACGAGAGATGGGCTTAAATTCAAGGTGGTTCATTATTTTGCAGGAATCAAGGCACTTCAATTTCCGTACCAAAAGTGTATTAGCCCCATTATTAAGGGCCATATTCCTGGTGGTCCCACAACTTCCCTCTCTATGGATACTTGGACTCACAGCTGTATATAATTATGTCTTCAGCTGATGGTGTGCCCGGTAATAGTACATTCAATGTCAATCTTTGTATATCATACGTAATAATGTCTTCCCTGGTATATGTTTACAACTTCCATCCATAACTGAGAGAATGACTTTTTTCATATTTTTATTCAGATTTTCCATTAAATTCATGTTTTGAAATCACCAATACTCCCTTATTATAGCAGATCTGACTTTTTCCTTCAGCTATATGTAAAGTCACCAGATAGTGTATGATTTCAATATTTTTTGGAAAATTATACTCTGACCTTTGACCCCTAATTGACCTAATTAGGCCCAATTAGGCAGCGGATAACTAGCATAACAACAGAAACACTTCTTGAAAACCAAAATAATTAAACAAAGTTTGATTTGTATGCCTAAATATGCATAGCCTGAAAGAAAATACACAGATATGGGATTTTTTACTGATTTGCATTCATTGACCTTTGACCTCTGCTAACTGACCTAATTAGGCTGATGATGGCCGTGTTCAGCATACCCAAATCCTTTACAAACACCCATTTATCGACCACTAGTAGCTAAACCCGACGTTCTTCGGGTAAAGATCCTACATGTGGTTTTGTCAATAAATTTCCTCTAATTATTTTAATGTAAACTTATTAGGAGGGTGGGAGGAGTCCATTATCCGGTATCGTTGATGGTCCCCCAGAAAAAGCATACCAGTTTTACAACCACAAAAGTTATCCATGACACAACTACAGCACAAGGTGGCATTGTAACAGCCACTATTAAATAGCAAGGCCCGAGTGGCGAATTGGGCTGCAGGGATACTGGAATCGAACCAACCCAACCCACCCATTGGTCATTTAAAAAAAATTGTAGGCCGAGGTCGCTTCCCAGGCTTCTCCGATCAAAATGACGTATTACTTTTTACTCTAGGTTACTACAGGCAATACACCCTACGGGGTAATGCATGGGAACCATTTAGCCGGGTTTCTCATTGGCGACCTTCTTAGTATGGGAAACCCTCTCTCCCCGAAATCGGGGCCGAGCAGGGGCCGGAGCCCCCTCTAGTCTAGCTCACCAGGTCTCAGAAACAAGCAAGCCCCCTCACCATGACAAGGCAGTTTCCGTTGGGGTGGGGTGGGGTGAGGAAAGGTAAGGATGGTGAAGGGGAGTGAGGGGTAAGGCAGGTTGGGTAGTATATGGGAGGATAAATACTGTTTAAAACAAGTTTATTTATGACAAGACAAATGAAATTCAAAATAAGTAAATATATGGCATGAAAATGCAGTTCAAATAGGTACACTAATGGAAGGACACATGGAGGACAGGGCAGGTTTGTACAGTATGCAAATGGACGGCAGTATCAGAGTGAATTACCAACGTTTGAACGTGACGGAAAATAGTTCCCTTTTATTTCGAACGACTTATACATTAAATTAATGTTACTAGAGAGAGAGAGAGAGAGAGAGAGGAGAGAGAGAGAGAGAGAGAGAGAGAGAGAGAGAGGTTACGTTACTTGTATTCTGATTATATGTCATCATTTGCTCTTTATTCTTTATTTATTTTTTCATTTCCATTCGTTCTCCCTTTCTCTTTCTGTCCGTCTTTCCGTCTGTCTGTCTGTCTGTCTGTCTGTCTGTCTGTCTGTCTGTCTGTCTGTCTGTCTGTCTGTCTGTCTGTCTGTCTGTCTGTCTATCTGTCTGTCTATTTGTCTGTCTGTCTGTCTGTCTGTCTGTCTGTCTGTCTGTCTGTCTGTCTGTCTCTCTTTTTTATTTCGTCCATGCCTCCCCCTCCGTCGCCCAGCCACTGCCAGTAGTAAATGTTCCCCGTCATTCCTTTAATCTTCATTTGGATAAATTGAACTTTCATTCTTTACAGAGAAAAGGGAACGATTTAATTTTACAATTCAATTTTGTTCACGATTTGGCATGTTTTTAAATTATTTGGGGGGGATGGCGGGTGTGTGTGTGTGTGTGAGGGAGAGAGAGAGGGCAAGTTAAAGGGAGAGAGAAAGAGCAAGTTAAAGAGAGAGAGAGAGAGGGCAATTTAAAGAGAGAGAGAGAGGGCAATTTAAAGAGAGAGAGAGAGAAAGTTAAAGAGAGAGAGAGGGCAAGTTAAAGAGAGAGAGAGAGAGAGAGAGAGAGAGAGAGAGAGAGAGAGAGAGAGAGAGAGAGAGAGAGAGAGAGAGAGGGCAAGTTAAAGAGAGATAGGGAAAGTATATATAGTGAATAGGAAGAGAGAACAAAATGTCCACACCACTCTATATATATTCTATCTCATTTAATTAGCTTTACCCATTTAACAATTTATATATTACTATATTATTATCATTTCTCTTTGGGAGGAGGATGGGTGGAGACAAGATATAGTTCCAAACATTTCACAGTTTACTACATAATGACTCTTTTTGTCTGTTTGTACGTCTATGTATGTGTGTGTGTGTGTGTGTGTGTGTGTGTGTGTGTGTGTGTTAGTCAGTTTGTTTGTTCATTAACTACAATAATTCAACAATGTTCATGTGTTTGTAATCCTTTTTAATCATGCAAGGTTTTAATGAATAGTAACCGACACACACACATACACACACACACACACAACCTTAACAAAAAATGCTGGAAAATTTTCAGGGACAATTTTCCTTCATCAATTGCAAAGATTTAGATGATATCGAAAAACATTTATATATAAATATACTCCCTCGTTATATTTGGATCACGAGGAAAACGAATCTCTAATGACAATTTTGTTACGACCAAAAATGTATTTTTTCACAAAATTCCATTCTTATAAAAAAAAAAAAAAAAAAAAAAAAAAAAAACATACGCAGATTCGGATTCGTGATCGTATGTAAGTAAATTTTATTTTGTAAGATACTAAAAAGATTTCTCTCCCTCCTCTATAGCCAAAGTCGCGGCCAGTGATGACCGGTCGATCGAACACACGACATCCAACTCGTCTACAATACTTCACATTTTCTAATACTTGGAGTAAATGAACCACTGGGGTCGATGTAGAGGAGTCGGATGGGGTGAGTTCCATCGCTCGGTCAACACTGGCCGCGACTCCTGGCAGGTTATTTGGGAGGGGGGGATTACACCCGTAGTTTTAAAACATTTGAGGGCCCTTACTGGAGCTCGATGAACCCTCCAAATAATCCAGGCCACAAAATGCTTCTGTGCTTCGAATAGGGAATCTGTTGCCTGGAGTAGTTTGGAGGGTTCATGGAGCTCCAGTAAGGGGCCTCAATTTTTTTTAAACTACGGGTGTTATCTCTTCATCTATCTATCCGTCCATCTATCTATCTAAACGTACTCTAGTGCGTGACGATAAGTGTGTATAATGTATGCAAATTACACACACAGACACACACGTGCATAATTATACTTGCATATGCATACATACACACTCGCTCACGCTCGCTCATGTACGCGTACCCGGTCATGTCAACACGAACACATACATACGTACACACACGCGCTCTCTCTCTCTCTCCCTTCATTCTTCACCTTTCTACCTCCTCTCTCTCTCTCTCTCTCTCTCTCTCTCTCTCTCTCTCTCTCTCTCTCTCTCTCTCTCTCTCTCTCTCTCTCTCTCTCAGGTCCAGTAAAAGGAGGTTTAGGGTCATTTGGCCCAGCAGTTTACAAGTTTAAGGTGGAAACTTGTGGACGAAAGAAGGAAGGGATGAGTTGGGGACGAAGAAATGAAGGGGCGAGTTGGGGAGGAGTGAAGGAAGGGTTGGAGTTGGAGGGAAGGGGAGGGAGGAGAGAAAATGAGAGGAAACAGTTTGGTTGGGGGAGAGTCTGGGCAAGGAACGGGGAGAGAGAGAGAGAGAGAGAGAGAGAGCGAGAGAGAGCGAGAGAGAGAGAGAGAGAGAGGTTGAAGGTTAATATGAGACGAATATTAAGAATGGATAAGGAAAAGAGGAAAGTTGGTGGGAAGGGAGAGAAAGAGGGTTGAGGGAAGTTGGGGAGGTTTTGGAGGAAGAAGAGGCGAAGGAAAGGAAGGGTGTGGAAAGAGTGGTTAGGGGATACAGTTAAATACAAGGGACATTCAAACAGCAACAGATCTACTCTCTAATCTAAGGGTTAAGGAAACTATAGCAGAGAAGAAAGCCTCACCTCACTGACGAGTTCTTTCATCGAGGTTGTTTTTAAATTAATCTATCATGTTACTCTGAACGACATTTTGGGGTTAATTAATTATTCTAAGGATTTACTATACAAATGAGAAGGAAATCCTTGCTCCCTGTGTTCCGAAACGGCCTCTGCTATTTTTAAAGCAGTTTGTTCTCGTTCAGGCTGCCTGTAGGATCGGTTTGAAAAGTATAATTATAATTGATGATATCAAAACCATTAACTGTTTTGAATATTACTTTGAGGTCCCATCACGTTCTCTGTCTTGAAAGGTTAAACTAATTTAATTCGTGGTATTTCTTCATAACATTTTTATTTCAGTCTGGGGATCATTTTTGGTTTCACGACGTTGTATTATTTCCAGTTCATCTATATAAAAATCATGTAATATTATATAGTTTGGCACACCGCAATTTACTTTACTCCAATCTAAATTAATTCCGTTTACTACTACAGTACTCACCATTCTCGGTCTGTCAACTAATCCTCGATCCATCTGTATATACTACCATTAATACTGTGGGAATTTTCTTTACTTGCCAAGCATCTGTGAGGGACCAGATGAAATCCTTTTTGAAAGTCGACGTATACTGTATAACAATATCTTCATTAAAGTTAGTAAGGTATGATTTATTATCTTATCATATATATTTCTCAATAAGAATGTTCTCTCAATATCGAATGATAAACCAACAATAATTTATATGTGAGCTCCATGTTTCTATTTCCAATTTAGTGTGAATTGAAAAACACACTTCTCAATATTCTCAATACACATATACACATACACACACACTCTCTCTCTCTCTTCTCTCTCTCTATACATAAACACACAATAATGCTTTTACACATTTACATGAATTTAGATTACAGAAGAAAACATAATAAAGGCGACAGTCGGCTTTGTTCCTTTATAATCTTTAGCTACTTGATCCAATAATTCTCTTCATCTATAATAATAATACTCGATCACTGGTGAAGCTTTACCCTTTCTCCCCAACCCAACCCAACCCTTCCTACCACCTTCCAGTGAATGGTTCACATCCATGATCACAGGTGGTTCGGGATTCAAATTTCTGAATGGTTCAACATTGATAAACACTCACCCTCGCCTCCTCAACATCACCTTCACTCTCCTTTATTCACCTACTGTTGGATGCAATTATTCTTTAAGCTGTTGCTGATTGGAAACCATATTAACAGTGTATCCTATTATATTTATTCCATCGCATTCATACATCCTGACAATCGTCTCCCCCTACCATCATTCATTCCCGCCCTCTTTTCTTTTTATTTCCTTCCTGCTTGCTTGCTGTCACACCTTTCTATCATTTGTTGCTGGCGCTATAGGACCTCGATGTTTCGGCGCCTAATATCCATCCATCAATCAATCATTCATTTCCCCCCTCCTCCCACCAGCCACACCACGACTGCAGCTTCTTCACCCTCTTAAGTGTGGACGCTTGATCTGTCCGGAGCTGTACGTCCCTTCATGGAGTACTCAACTCAACACTCTCTTGGCCCTCATGTCCTCCCTCCTACCTGGCTACACTCGACAGAATCCAGGCAAGAGCACAACGTCTGCTGCAACACAGAGCAGTACAACAAACTGCCAAACTTCAACCCCTTCAGGAGCGTCGGGATGTAGCAGGGCTGTGTGTTATGAAGAAGGCCCTCACCCTCCATACTCCACACCTGGCAACCCAACACCTCCCAACTCCCAAACTAGACGGCACCAGTCTACACAGCCAGGACAGCAGCACACAGACAACAGCAGGTACAGTCGGCCGCTAAAGTCCTGTCGCTTCACTTTCTTCACCGAGGCACGCAATGTTCATAGAATCGAGATTATTAGGTGTAGAAAACATGCGTATTTCTCGAGTCCATGAACACTGTGCGTCTCGGTGAAGCAAGTGAGGCGACACGACTTTTGCCGCCGACTGTATAGGTACCCTTCTCCAGGACAGGACGGAGCATCACCTCAGGTCGTACCTGCCGAGCTACGGACGGCTCTGGAACTCCCTGGTCAACAACACCAACTTTCAAAAGGACGCAACTCTACAAATGTTCAAGAGAGAAGCCAACAGATGGGTGATGACATCAACAAACCACAAAACTGAAACTTTAGGTTAAGTAGTAATAAGGCTAGACTAATATCCAACTTATACATAGCTATAAGAACCTTAACAATAACAATATAATTCATAAGTCCTAATACTATACCGTATTTTGTTAAGATGTAAATATGAATGTTAAGCACAGGTTAAGCTATGACACAAGGAACCTTACTACTAGTTGAAAAGAAAACAAGATTTGTAGACTGTTTAGAGAGAGAGAGAGAGAGAGAGAGAGAGAGAGAGAGAGAGAGAGAGAGTGTGTGTGTGTGTGTGTGTGTGTGTTTGTTGTTACCTGACATAGTTTGGAGGGTTGAGTAGCCCTCCAATTTCCCGTACAATATACTGTATATCATTGATGTTGAAGCACGGGGGAAAATGATGAAGTAAGAGTTATTGGTATGTAAAGTTTTATGTGCACATAACTGGTAACAGCTTCATCCACACACACACACACACACACATTCTCACCCCCCCCCCTCTCTCTCTGTTGTGGTCATACTGAAAAAGATTGGTTGATTGAACTAAAATGGAGAATAGTGCTGTAAAATTAATTCAGAGAGAGAGAGAGAGAGAGAGAGAGAGAGAGAGAGAGAGAGAGAGAGAGAGTAGGGGGAGACATGTGCTTATTCTCTCTCTCTCTCTCTCTCTCTCTCTCTCTCTCTCTCTCTCTCTCTCTCTCTCTCTCTCTCTCTCTCTGGTCACGTTATATCCAACCACGAATTTTTTTTACAATTAATTAAACCGTAACGGCACGTGGGCGAAATGAATGAGCAAATTCTGGTTAATGAGAGACTTGGCGCCGACCATTGCTAATGATATGAGGGGCGGTCATTATTCCAAACCCCTTTATGTTACGGGGAAGAGGGGTGTGACATTCTGTGTCACTCTCTCTCTCTCTCTCTCTTTATTTTCTTTTTTTCTCTTTCTCTTTCTTTTTCTCTCTCTCTCTTTCTCTTTCTCTCTCATTTTTCTCCTTTCTCTCTCTTTTTCTCTCTTCTTTACCTAACTCTACCTAACTCATTTTTACCCTTCTTTACCTAACTCATTTTCTACTAACAAATCTCTCTCTCTCTCAATGATATGGGCCATTATTCCAAGCTCGTGTATATGATCGAAACAGCTCTCTCTCTCTCTCTCTCTCTCTCTCTCTCTCTCTCTCTCTCTCTCTCTCTCTCCTCTCTCTCTCTTCTCTCTCTCTCTCTCTCTCTCTTTCAGACACACACACACAAACCGACATGTTATTATCCAACTAAACCGTGAAATAACCACTAAATATTTATGAGATGGGACACTTTCACCAGGATGTGGCTATACTGCTCGTTTCATTAGTGTTACCAATTTCTATTGATAGATTTGCTTGCTGAGGATTAGTGTGTCAACATGCTAGTGTTGTTTGTAGTATTAAAAAAGGGGTGCAGGAATAGGGGGACAGGCTTGGGGGTGGTTTGGGGTGTGTGGGAATAGGGACAGGCTTGGGGGGGGGTTGGGGTGTGTGGGAATAGGGGGGACAGGCTTGGGATGGGTAGAAAGCTTGTCCCCTATTCCTGTACCCCCCCAAAAAAACACTAACCCCTCCCCAAACCTATCCCCCTATTCCCGCACCCTCTTAATAGTTGTAGATATGAACTGCATGAACCTTTAAGTTTTCCAATGGCTTCAGATACGTCGGTAAAAGGTTTTGTGTTTATGGCTTCATAGTGTAATAATACTAGGTTGCAATGAAGCTTATAACCCTACGACACATTATTATTTCTTCAAATCCGGAGAAGGATGTTGGTTTTAAGACGATAAACACAAAAATAACGATGATTAAACAAAATACAGCTTCAGTCAATCTGGGCACAAAAAAAGTCAGTGCACTGATTCCACCCAGGCAGACATAACTAGTAAATTTTGAAATCTGTCTGGCAGAGGGCGGTATCCTAACAACCTATTGCTGCCGGCCACTGGCTGAAAGATTTCAAAATGTACTAGTTATGTCTGCCTGGGTGGAATCAGTGCACTGACTTTTTTTGTGCCCAGATTGTTTTCAAACTGAATCTTTACCCCGTGATTCTGGTGGCACTTAGATTTACCCTAGTGCATTGCCATGGATGCTACAACAACTAGCAAGGAGGAAAGGGTCCATATTTTGGCACTAAGGGAAGGAAAAGTGCCAATTAAAGAAATATGCAGGCGAACCGTCAGGCATACCACAACCATAACGCGTATCCTTCTTGCTTTACTGGAGAGATCCTATTTTGAAAAATTAGCTAGGTCTATGCCTAGACGTCTGCAAGAGATTATTAATATAAAAGGAGAAATGACAAAGTACTAATTGGTGAGTACCAGAACAATACATATATATTTTTTTAATGAAATCTTCCATAATTTTATGTCACGATGTCGTAGGTAGCGTCGATGTCGGTGGGAGGTAGCGTCTTTCTTTGCCGATACTGTAGAAACGCATGTTAAGGGGAGGGTATAGTTTTGACATTTTAGGAGATTATGATTCCTCCAAACTATTCCATTATTTTTCTTCATCTGGGTCTGTTTCCTGGCATACTTTGGAGGAATCAAGGCACTCCAATCTATCAAAAGTATACTCTCCCCTTAACAGAGAGAGAGAGAGAGAGAGAGAGAGACAACAAACAAGAAGGAAAAGAAATAGAGGAAGGAGAAACAGTGCATGAGAGGACTAGAAGGACAACACACACACACACAACTACAAACATACATACATACATATACTCACACACCACTTTCTCATCTCGAGGAAGGCTGTAGTATCGCCTGCGTACATTATTATGCTTTTAGGCTGACAGACTTAATAACCACCACACCTGCGGTCACACACACACACACACACACACACACACACACACACACACACACACACACAGACATTATTTAGAATATTACACGCACCAACACTCATATTACATACACCAAGGGTTACTTTCACACCCTAGTCCTTCACATCTCCGCCTTAGTGAAAAAGCGAGAAACATGTATACATTGTTAGCAAATATGAGACTGGCCTTCACTTATACAGACGAAGAAATTATAAAGAAATAATCACATCCTTGGAAATGCTGCAGTAGTTTGGATCTCACATTAAAGAAAGATATCAGCAAATTAGAAAAAGAACATAGAGCAGCAAAAATATTAGTAAGAAAGTGTAAGATGGCTATGAAGAAAGACTAAAGAAACTAAAGTTACCTAAACTGAAAGAAAGAAAAAGGATAGGAGATATGATTATATTTTTTTTTTCATATATATGTTCTGACACCACAGGACATAGGTTTAATCAAGCCCGTTATCGTGGCCCAGGTCAACTGCTGCTCACACACACACACTCACACACACGCAAAGACTTCCGAACTGGTGCCCAGCCACAGAGAGAAGGAAGTGAGGGTAATTCCCAAATACTGCAGCTGTTATGGTACCAGTGAGGGTGTTTTACGACATTCGGTGGCCTTATAGTTAGTGCCTGACACTCAATTCGGAAGAGTAAATATTCTCGGGCCCTCACCTGAGAGGATCGATCTCCCGACCTCTAGGTTATTAATCCCGAACACTAACCACTCGGCCACCTCCCCTACAAATGTAAATCTTGGAAAATGAAAAGAAAGATATGGAAAACTTATGTCAAGAACGAATATTTAGAATGAGAGTTCACAGAAAGAAATAATTAATAGAAAAGGAGACAAAGATGTACAGTCGTCGGCAAAAGTCGTGTCGCCTCACCTGCTTCACCGAGATATACGCACGTTTTCTACACCTAATAATCCCGAGTCTATGAACATCGCATGCCTCGGTGAAGCAAGTGAGGCGACAGGACTTTTGCCGCCGACTGTACAAGTATAGCTTTCCAAATAGAGTAATAGATCAATAAAAAATATTACCAGAAGACTATACAAGCTTTATTCAATCCTGTTAAAATACAAATAGGTAAGAACACACATACACGCACGCACTAACACACACGTATACCTTCACACACCATACCAACTCCTTCCACGCTGTTCGTCTCATTAACAGTTTTCAATCAATCTCTCTCTCTCTCTCTCTCTCTCTCTCTCTCTCTCTCTCTCTCTCTCTCTCTCTCTCTCTCTCTCTCTCTCTCTCTCTCTCTCTGTCAGCGTGTAATTCGATGATATAATCACCTTTGTTCTTGATAACGGAGGGGACTTTCTTGACGGTAAATTGGAGGGCTAATGAATCCTACAAACTTTATCACTAAAGAACCATCTCCTTTATAAGTATCATTGAAGGGACGTGTTTCCTGGCACAGTTTGGAGGAGTCTGTGGTCCTCATTATCACACCTAAAATATGCTCTTTTTCCCCTACCGCATTCTTTCTCGCCAAGTGACCGTAAGACAGAAATGCAAAGTTTGGTCATTATTTTGCTCATTTATTAAGAAAAATATATAGAGAGAAATCATATTGTAAGCTGACCCTTTCAGTGTAGACAATATTTCATCCATGGTTTATGTCATTGATAATAGTTGGAGTTGTGCAGGCTAATGTGGCTAAGTGCAGACTGTCATACCCCTGGCCTACTACACAGTGCTGAACAGTTTACTTTGTTATCGAGTGGTACTATGCCTTACTGGTAGCATGACTTTATTTTTGTTATCCCAAATATCAATTGGCAGTCTTCTTAGTTAGTCAAAGGATTGAGGACCATAGGCTTAATTCCTCTTTTATACAGATAGCTCTGTTTCTGACTTAGGGAAGTGATATATAATTTGAGTTTAGTTTAAGTGAAAATGATGGAGACAGAGTGTGTTGTTCATTATATCAGAGTTTCTGAGCATTGCCCAGGGGGACTGACTCTATTCACTGTGAATACTAGCCATCCCCCACAGGGCTAGAATAATTATTGTTGTAAGATCTGGTCACTTTCTAGTGGATATGACGGTATCTGACCACGTGAGGTGTACTGCAACCGGAGGCTCTTTTATAAATCCGGCCTAAGCCGGTTTTATCCGAATTATTGTTCTTGTTCTTGTTCTTGGGGCGACCACTTCTTAAAAGGGGTTCAATTGACTCACTCACTCACTCTCTTCCTCCCATCCATTTTCTTTTACCGACATTGAATCATTTATTTCACTTGAATCATTAAAAGCCGGAACTTTTGAAGGGTTTTCCTTCATGTTCTTGTTTTCACTGCTCTATGGACCGACAGCATACGGGGTTCATTATCCCATTGAATGCAGCAGTTTAAACTCCCTCCCCTTTTATGGTGCCTTCAGGACTGGTCTCATGGAAGGTGCGGCCCCACTTATAGCTCTTGTGGTAACGTGGACTTGAGCCCGCAGCACTGGCTGTGTGATCAACGACCTTACCCCTAATCTCTCTGGTCCAGTAAGCTCTTGTCCCATCTACCGGGGATTTGCTTCGGTAGCCCACGCATATAGGGCCAGCCCTTCTTCAATTATTTTTTTTTTTTTTTCTCTACGAACAGAGTGTACCGGGGGTCTGTGGGGCAGGAGGCCATTCTACCCCCGGATATCATCAACAACAACAACAACAACATTGTGAGCAGGTCATCTAGACAATTGACGTATGATGTGAATATTGGAACTACTTTGCATCAGACATTGTCCTACATTTCCCAGATATTTCACTACAAGGCTCCCCCACATTGCCTAAACATGCAACGCAACAGAAATAATCCGTGAACCAGTAGTTTGTGTCGGTACTATATGAGGGAAAAAATCCTCGTGGTGATATTTGTCAAGGTATAAATTTCTAGACTTAAAATGTATGTGGCAGCAATGGATCAGTGGTAGCCTTGTATGTGCTATAATTAAAGTTTGTAATATTATCCCAAAAAAATAGTATTAAAAAAATATATATACCATTTGTAGTACAATAATGGTGGCCCTCACGGAACAATGCAGAGTGTTAGAGAATAATATTATTAGATTTTTTTTAAACTGTAGATTAAACCACATTCAAACGGATCAGTAAAATTGTGTTCAGAAACTCATTAATTAAGCACTGACATCAATACAACAGAAGTTTGTTCACCAACCTTATACACAATAATATAAAAATCAGTGAAAACATGTTTTTATATTTTCCTTCTTTCCAAACTATTTGCTTTGAAAGGCATATGTGTATTCTGAATACAGCATTTATTTTTTCTCTGCATTTATAGATTTATACATGTTTTTCTGTTTTCTGATTTCACGATCAAAATAATATTTGTAAATGTATGCGTATACCAAACAATAGCACTTTACAATCAAATATATGCGTATACCAAAACAATAGCACTTTACAATAAATCCCAGGAGATGCACCACCAGCGCTGGCTCTGGAGAGAAGACTGAGAAATTATTCCTTCTCTCTCAAAATATATTAATAACTATAGAGAGTTGCCAATTAGTTTATTTCCTGGACTCGTACAGACCCTTGACTCACCCGAATTTGACGCAGTTATAAAAGAAACTCTATTTTGGAAATTTATAAAGGATTTTGACATGATTTACGTCAATGTTTGTGTAGCGGACGATTAATTTATTACGCGATTCTCGTCTGTACTTTCAGTTGTTGGAGTATGTTCTATCACTGACTGATAAATTTAGTACCATCTTCCAAAGTTCTCACTCCATGGTACAGTCGGCGGCAAAAGTTCTGTCGCCTCACTTGCTTCACCGAGGCACGCAATGTTCATAGACTCGAGATTATTAGGTGTAGAAAACATGTGTATTTTTCGAGTCCATGAACACTGTGCGACTCGGTGAAGCAGTTGAGGCGACAGGACTTCTGCCGCCGACTGTACATGGTGTAGTAAAGGACTCGCGTCAGCTTTATGTTCACGTCCTCAGTTGTTCCTTCAAACGCTGTACTCTCAAGGGACCAATCAGTCAAGTGGTACAACTAGATCCAAAGAACCAGACCTACTATTTACCAGCTAACAAAGTCTATGGAGGTTTTAAGTTTGCACGACTCTTGGCTACAACAGCTAGGAAGAGGGACTTGCAGAACACCAATTAAATGTTTGAGCGGTTGCTTAAATTACTGGTAAAACTGGCCGTTCAGCTTCAGCAGCACTTACCTCTCAGTGACACAGTTCTCTCTGATATTTCTTCTTTTCTTGATCCTGATGAAATTATACGTGGAAATAATAATACTAGTGGGAGCCGAAAACACATTACCTGGGGAAGGAACCGTAGTTATGGGATTCTATGTTCGTACATTGCTAAATTGAAGTTGTTGTGTCCAGGATCGAGTACGTCTGTAAAACTATAAATAATAATGGAATTTCAATTTAGCCTACTTTCTAAATTATTGTCCTATAAAATTTCCTTTGGGTTGTTTTCCACCAACCACAACTTCCTACCTTTCCCAATATATTTCTCCACTATTGAATTTAATGAAAATATCTGGTCCACACATCCTCTACCCTTTCTGAACTCTCCCTGCTCCTCACTCTCTCTGCTACTTCAATCAGTGTTTCAATAAGAACCTTCCCATACACCTTCCCCGGTACACTAAGAAGGCTTATTCCCATATAACTACCACACTCATGTAGGGTAATGATACCCGAAGGATTGGAGGGTGGGGAAAGAGCCTTCTGCTTTACTATCATTTTCTTATACTCCTGCATGCATTAATATTAAGCCTTTTCCCTTAGTGTTTAGGCCAGACTACCTCGAAAGAACTGCAAGGTCTGTGTGGCAAATGCATCTGTGTAACTCTCTCTCTCTCTCTCTCTCTCTCTCTCTCTCTCTCTCTCTCTCTCTCTTGTACAGTACGAGCGATGCATTCAGATGAGATTTCTTCATTCCTGTGAAAGCCTTTTACGAGGAAGCCGGATACCTTGTAGTGGAGCCATACAGTGCCAGGAGGGAGTGAGGGTGGGAGAGCGAGATTTCTTTGCTGGCAATAAATCATATACACGGTTATATCATATTACCGCTCTTTTCTCCTATTTCTCCTCTTCCAATTCTCTCTCTCACGCTATATGACCTCGCTGTTGTGGCGCCTAAAATCAATCAATCAATACATCTCTCTCTATATATATCTCCCCCCTAACGGGAATCGCCTTGACGTGGTGGGGGGCTTGTTTGTTTCTGAGACCTGGCGAGCTAGACTAGAGGGACTCCGGCCCCTGCTCTGCCCCGATTTCGGGGAGAGAGGGCTTCCCATGCTAGGAAGGTTACTAGTGAGAGACCAGACTAAATGGTTCCCATCTTTTAGTTATTCAACTGTCCCTTTTTTCTTTTTATTTCCTTCCTGCTTGTTGTCACACCTCTCTATCACCTTTTTCTGGCGCTATAGGACCTCCATGTTGCCAAGCCATCAATCAAAATAATATCTCTCTCTCACCTATTTTTCTCTCTCTTCCCCTCTATTCAATAGTTTTCTCTTTACTGCTTTCATTTTTTTATGTTGTTATTGTTGTTGTTGTTGTTGATGAAATTCTCCCTGGGCAGAATGGACTGTTGCCCCAGAGACTCCTGGTGTTATTGTACCATTAATGTTTTCATCTTCTTTGTTGTATATTGACGATTATTATTATTATTTTTATTATTAATATATATTTCTGCATTCATGTTTATATACTGTTTATGATTTTTTTCACTAATATTATCTTTACAATTCCTTTGCATCTCTTCTTTGTTGGCATTATTCTATTACATTGATTTCTCTCTCTCTCTCTCTCTCTCTCTCTCTCTCTCTCTCTCTCTCTCTCTCTCTCTCTCTCTCTCTCTCTCTCTCTCTCTCTGCAAGAGGAAAAATTGACTGATAAATAATAAATACCAATAGAAAGCACTGACAGATAAAGATGTAAATAAAGAGAGAGAGAGAGAGAGAGAGAGAGAGAGAGAGAGAGAGAGAGAGAGAGAGCTGAATAGAGGGAGAAAGAAAGCTGGAGAGTAAGTGAGCGAGAGAATCAGAAACATAGAGAGAGAGAGAGAGAGAGAGAGAGAGAGAGAGAGAGAAAGAGAGAGAGAATCAGAATCAGAATCAGAGAGAGAGAGAGGGAGAGGGAGAGAGAGAGAGAGTATTATCAGGAGTAAAGGTAAGGTTAGTCTGAGTTTAGTGGGTCAAAGGTAGCATACTTATGACCTGTAAGTAGACAGTGTATTAGATTACGGGTGTTTGTGGGAATAGGGGATAGGATTGGGGGGTTTAGGGGGGTGCGATGAAGTTTAGGGGATGCGGGAATAGGGGGACAGACTTGTGTGGGGGGGGGAGGATTAGGGTGCTGCAGGAATAGGGGACGACAGGCTTTTTACCCATCCCATGCCTGTCCCCCTATTCCCCCCGCACCCCTCCAGTCCCCCACCCCCCCCAAGCCTGTCCCCCTATTCCCATACACCCTTAAGGACCCTGTGATCGTGTATAAAAAATTTGTAGACTTCTGATTCCTCCTGACCATGCCACCAAACAAACTCTCTTCCCTAGAGGTGGTGTTTTGTGGCAATATTTGAAGGATAAGTTTTCTTCCACTTTTAGACTAGTTCACAGGATCCCTTTAAGGTAGTTGAGAGAGAGAGAAAGAGAGAGAGAGAGAGAGAGAGAGAGAGAGAGAGAGAGAGAGATAGAGAGAGAGAAGGGGAGTGGAGTGAAAGTAGTAGAGAGAGTAAGGAGAGAGAAGGATGAGAGAGAGAGTGAGAGAGAGAGGGGGGGAGAGAGAGAGAGAGAGAGAGAGAGAGAGAGAGAGAGAGAGAGAGAGAGAGATAATGTACAGAGGAAGAGTGGTGGAGGGATGAGAAGTGGAATAAAGAAGGAAGGGAGGGAAGGGAAGAAAAATGGGAGAAGGATAGGGGGGAAGGACTAGAAAAGAAACCAAGAGAAAATACTGAGAGAGAGCGAGAGGTATTATATCATACTGTCAATACTACTACTTATAATAATAATAATAACAATAATAATAACAATAACAATAACAAAAAACAATAATAATGATAATAATAATAATGTATTAACAATATAAACAACAATATTAGCAACAACAACAACAATAAGAACATTAATAACGATAACAACAACATCTGCACCAACAACAGCATAAACATAAACAAAATAATTGGAATTGACCGAGTAAAATATTCATATCCCGAAAGTTAAAGCAAAACATGTGTTCATGTTCATTTGGTGTCCGAGTGGTTAGTGTTCTGGACTCATAACCTAGAGGTTGGGAGATCGATCCTCTCAGGTAAGGGCCTGAGAATATTTACTCTTCCGAATTAAGTGTCAGGCACTAACTATAAGGCCACCGAACGTCGTAAAACACCCTCGCTAATACGATAACAGCTGCAGTATTTGAGAATTACCCTCACTTCCCTCTCTCTGTGGCTGGGCACCAGTTCGGAAGACGTGACGTGTGTGTGTGAGCAGCAGTTGACCTGGGCCACGATAACGGGCTTGATTAAGCCTATGTTTGCCATCGGTCTGTGAGGAAATGGGTTTCTTGTTTTGGTCAGGGTGGCAGTAGTGACATTCCTACCCACATAACTAGGCCTGGAAGGCCTAAGAAAGTGTCAGTTCGTGCCAGGACCATAATTATTGAAAAGAGACATTGAAAAGAAGCCTCGCACCTCAGCTCGTGTTGTCAACGAATCCAACCCTGGAACTTCGGGAGATGTGTCTGTGTGTCTGGTGAACAAGCACATTCACTGCCCTGGGTACACAAGCCACTGCCCTGTAAAGAAACCCATCTTGACTCTTAAGCAAAAGCAGCGTAGGGTTGCTTTTGTCGAGCACTGTCTATATATATATATTCTCCCTCCATTAATCCTCCAACACCTTCCTCCTCTCCTACCTCCTTCAGTCATTAAATACATTCTTTCTTTTCGTATTAAGTAGACACAAACAGCCTCGAAAGGACCAATTGATCTGCTGCTGTTTAAATTTCCTTTGTATTGTGTTATATCCATCCATTCATTAATCTTTTCCCATCAGCCAATAGCCACTCCTCACCAACAATAACTTTTCACAGAGGATGGCAACCAATAAATTTTCACCCTAAGTCTCTCTCCGTCGATCCATTTCTCTTTCTCTCATCCACCAAAAACGGTCTTCTCTATCCGACTCCCAGGTCACGTTTCGCGAATTTTTTTCTCGGCATCGGAAGGAGTTTTTTTTGTCTCATTCAGGTAAAAAAAATATATATATATTTTTAAGTACTTATAAACATTATTTTGTCTTCGCTTTTTGGGTTTTGATGGATAAGCCTCCCTTCTCTCTGTTTGCTTGTTTTTTATATATATATAAATTTATTCTATTTGAGTTTTAACTTGGGGAGGGAATAATATTTTCTGTAAAAGAGAGGTAGATAAATAAAACGGAGGATTAATGATGCCAGATATACTGTATATATAATATATTACATCAGCTTTTTAGTAGTAATAACAAAGGAAAATTGTGTGAGAAAAGGTGGAATGAGGTCAGAAGGTTGGAGTGAGTGAGGGCTGAAGGTTGGAGTGAGTGAGGGCAGAAGGTTGGAGTGAGTGAGGGCAGAAGGTTGGAGTGAGTGAGGGCAGAAGGTTGGAGTGAGTGAGGGCAGAAGGTTGGAGTGAGTGAGGGCAGAAGGTTGGAGTGAGTGAGGGCAGAAGGTTGGAGTCAGTGAGGGCAGAAGGTGGGGATGAGTGAGGGCAGAAGGTGGGGATGAGTGAGGGCAGAAGGTTGGAGTGAGTGAGGGCAGAAGGTGGGGATGAGTGAGGGCAGAAGGTGGCATAATTTTGGTATAAACTTGATATTCTCTTGAGCTACAGTTGACGTCTTCTTTAAGGCCACCAGACTTTAAGCATGCCTCCACATTTTATCTGGCAAGTAAATATATCAGAGTTACGCGGAAAAAGGAGTTCATATATTTACAGGGAGCCACCCAATACTCTCTCTCTCTCTCTCATACACGTTTACCCACATACACGCTGTGGTGTTCAACAAGGATCAGTACTTAGACAGGTACTATTTCTAATATACATTTAAGGATATCAACCAGGAATGTACAGTCGGCGGCATAAGTCCTGTCGCCTCACCTGCTTCACCGATACAAGCACTGTCTATGAACTCGAGAAATGCGAACGTTTTCCACACCTAATAATCTCGAGTCTATGAACATCGCGTGTCTCGGTGAAGCAAGTGAGGCGACAGGACTTTTGACACCAACTGTACAGCCGGCATCCTGGTGGCAGCATGTGTCCCTCCAACAACCCTCTGGCAGCCCTTATAGTAGGTAATAAAGGGTAAAAAATAACAACGAAGATTGAACTTAACATAAGGAAGCGAGTCAATGAATCACAATGTCAAAAATCGCATTAATTAAGAAGAAGACTGTGATGTATGTCAGGTAAGGATTAATCAGAGTTTTGTAACGTAATGGATTAAGTCATTAAGTACTAACGTTACAGTATATTTTTATCATTAATTTTAAGTACCTAAAATTTCTATATTTTTGCTTAACATACCCTCCTATATAGCCCCACCCACATTTCTCTACTCTCTATACTATACTAACATTCCTACTCCCTCCACCTGCAACTGTTGCCAGATCCGACGAGGCACAAACCAAGTCACTGATGGATGGGGTGTAGACCCTTGATCTGTCCGGAACTGTACTATTCTCTCTCTCTCACACACACACACACACATACACACATACACACACACACAGCAAATTCCTTTTCCGCCGAAGTAAGGAGTAGGTGGAGAAGGTGAGAGTGATGGTGGAATGTGTGGTTGGTGAGAGTGATGGTGGAGAGTTAGTGGAGTGGGTGGACTGGAGGAGGTGAGATGGATGGTGGTACGAGTTAAAATCTCTCAGACAGTTTGAATTTAAGGAGTCAGTGGCCGGCTGGGTTATGAAAACAGACGTGGAAATTGGTGGTGGTGGTGGTGGTGGTGTGGTGGAGATTACTAGGGTGTGGTGGAGATTGGTGGAGATTGGTGGTGGTGGTGTGGCAGAGGTTGGTGATGTGTAGATTATAAAGAAACCCTTTATTTTCTTGGCTTTAACTTTGTCTATTGTCTGAGTTAGTCTCTATACGCTTCTCTCCATCATCCTCACGTCTCTTTGTATCCCAACCAAATGAAAATCACTACCCATCCCTTCACCAAAACTAAGCAAGATTAATTCCAATACAAGAACCATCAAGCTTCATGGAATAGTAAATTGTGTGAGCTAATGAATCAATACACAATATAATTCATTTATTCATCTCTCTCTCGCTCTTCTTTAAATTTAAGTTGAATTGAAATTACGAAAGCGTTTATATATAGGTTTAGGAAAATATAATATTAATGTGAATCAAGGTTGGATACAGAGAAAGAGAGGAAGATGGGCGCCTCAGTTAATGATGGGTGACTCACTTGACCACATAAAATGCCGAGAGAAAATAATGGTGATGGTGATGGTGATGATGGTGTGGTGGTGGTGTAGATGGTGTTGATAAGAGAGAGAGAGAGAGAGAGAGAGAGAGAGAGAGAGAGAGAGAGAGAGAGAGGGCTCTTTTAGTTACTTAACCTAGCCATGTACAGCTGGACAGAAAGTTTAAATAAAAAAAAAGAGAGAGAGAGAGAGAAAGAAAGAAAGGGAAAGAGAACAAATCAAGAGTTTATAATAAATCTTCGGGATTTATCAATACATACTAACGAATATTTTAATTCCAAACTTTGTATACCTCACACATTATTTTAAATACCACATTTTTAATACTCTTCTATACTTAGGAACACACTTTACATCAGATTTTTTACTCTGCTCTGAAATAAACTTTGAAAACCACACGTTGAATATTTAACACATCGCTCTTCTATTTACCCCAAGTTCATTTAAGTCAAGTCTGGTGTGAAGTTAAAATCCGTCCTCTTCCCCGGGCTGTGTCGTTATTGGAACTTTTACACTCCACTGGGATGGCTAGTTATCCTCAGCCGGGGAGGATGGTAAGGAAGGAATACAAAGGCAATACGAAAAGGAATACAATCATAAACAATTATATTATGAACAACTGAAAGTCTGCCTCGTGGGGTTGTGGTTGTGAATGAGAATATCAGGAAATGCTGTGTAATTTCCACAGAGTAATATTATTTAGCCTTAAATTAACATGATATTATGCCAAAGTGAAGATTTTTTTAAATATAAATCTAGTCGTTGATTTGAAATCCTGGCACTTGGGGTTGTGGGTGCAGCTGCCCTTAAGGGGATGCGGGAGTAAGTATATTAAACTTTATAGACTAGCTAAATTATCGATTGATATAATTAAAAGATAAGTGTACTTCAGCTGTACATATTTACTTCACAACGACTCGCGATGATGAACTACGCAAAGGTTCATTCGTCTGGCGAATCTAGCCTCCTTTTCTCCTTTTACGAAGGCTGGAATTTGTTCCATATAATTTTACTGTGTGCAAAAAGATTTAAAGATTTTAAACTCTGCGATTTAAACTCTGCGATTTAAACTCTGCAATTTAAACTCTGCGATTTAAACTCTGCGATTTAAACTCTGCAATTTAAACTCTGCGATTTAAACTCTGCGATTTAGACTCTGCGATTTAAACTCTGCAATTTAAACTCTGCGATTTAAACTCTGCAATTTAAACTATGCGATTATTGTTTAATTCACCCAAGGAAAAGCACCTGGCAGTGTAAAGAATAATATTAAATAGTGAAAAAGCTAACAGAAATCTAGTGAGGTTAATCTTCATAACTGGTGTTTTGTTTGGCTTACGAAAACAAAACAAAGTACGTTTTTGGGAGTGCAATCATAAGTTAAATGGTGAATTCCATTAAATTTAATGTATATGAAATTATAAATAGAAGCTTCATGAATTCATAAATTGTATATAAAGTTCTAGCAGTAGGAGACTGAGGCCTATAGCAATAAATAGTAAGAAGTAATTGAGCTATGTAGTGAGAATAAAGCCTAATTAAAAATATATTGAAAATTTGCAGTTGACGAAAACTACATGGCCTTTATTAGCCTACATGTCAACTCCTCATCGCAATTGTTGTAAAGACGTGTGCCATTTGAGAAAGAAACATAAAACACGTCTTTAAAACATTTTAATTTTCATGCAGTTATTTTTATTGGCAATTACACAGGCAGCAATAAAGAGGAACAAATATAAATATTTAATATTTATATATATATTACTTGACAACACTCCATGACGTCATAGCCAAGTGATCAGCACTGGCTGTGTGATCTGGCAGCTGATTGGCTGCCTGGGAGCTGTGGTGACGAGCCACTATACAAAGTGGAATAATACTGCCCGCCCACCCAACATACTGAAAATAGATAAATAGCCCTCACCCATACAGTATCACCACTTCTCCCTGAAGATGTCCAATGTACTGGACGAAACGTTGACCTCCCAAAACAACTCAACATTTGCCTCACTTATCCACCACCTAAGTGAAGACTTAAGAAAAACTGTAAGATCTATTGAAAACATAAATAGTAAACTCATAATATATATATATATATATATATATATATATATATATATATATATATATATATATATATATATATATATATATATATATATATATATATATATATATATATATATATATAATTTTGAACTACTCCTTCTGTATATTTATAGATGAGGATGATGAGCGAACTCCCAACTTATGATATTATACTAAAAATTTGCCGAGTGTGTAAGTGAATGAGATGAAAGGAGAAGAACCGGTATGAGGAAATGGATGAGGAAGAATGAGGAGGGGTAAGGAGAGAAGAAGGACGAGGTGAGGAAAGAGAAGAGGAGGAAATAAAGACGGAGGGAGAGGAGAGGGCTGGGAGAGAGAGGAGTTTGAATGGATAGGGAGAGGGAGGGAGGGAGGGAGGCAGGAGGAAGTGTTTGTGACTTACTGTGTGTATATATGTTGCAACACCTGGATCTAAGAGTAAAGGGGAAGGAAGAAGGGATGGGACAGGAGGCAACTCGGCCCCCTTCCCTTATTGGGTGTGGAGGGCGATATATGACAGTGGTGGAGGTGCCGGCTGTTGAACGGATGAGGGGAAATGTGTGAGAGAGAGAGAGAGAGAGAGAGAGAGAGTGAGAGAGAGAGAGAGAGAGAGAGAGAAAGGAAGGAGGACAAGCAGGAAGAGAACAAAATGAGATAGAATGTAAGGATGAAGATTCAAATGAGAAATATGGTGAGTGAAAGGCAGCTAAAGAATGAATAGAAGGGAGACATGAAAAGGAAGAAATAAATCAAAATAATAAAATTGTAAAGATCGAAGGAAAATGAAGATTATGTGAATGACAGCACACTCACACACATACATACATACACACACACACACACACACACACACACACACAACGTATGCATGGCATGACCTATTGAAAACCCAGCAAACAGGTAAAAAAAATATCTCTATACTATTTCTGGAATTTAGACGCATCTTGCCATTCATAAAATCCGTTATAATAATTTCTGGTACCCCCACAAATACATACATCACCCCCTGTTCTCTCTCGGGTAGACGAGAGAAGTAATTACAACGTAATTACTTATCAATCACGGAATTCAAACAGATCCGTAGGCTTTGAATCGATACCAACACTTTGTGTTTCTTGTAATGTCAGATAGGCTAAGAGACTATTATAGTAACCAGTAATAGTTTCTACGTATTTTTTATTATTGGGTGAACATTGTATTAAATTAGTGTCACACGTTACTACTAACTTATACTACTACAATATATATGTTACTACTAACTTATACTACTAACTTATACTACTACTTATATGTTACTACTAACTTATACTACTACTTATATGTTACTACTAACTTATACTACTACTTATATGTTACTACTAACTTATACTACTACTTATACTGTATGTTACTACTAACTTATACTACTACTTATATGTTACTACTAACTTATACTACTACTTATACTGTATGTTACTACTAACTTATACTACTACTTATATGTTACTACTAACTTATACTACTACAATATATATGTTACTACTAACTTATACTACTACTTATATGTTACTACTAACTTATCTGACATAACAAGAAACACGAAGCATTAGTGCTTCCCATCTTTCCCACATCTTTCACCACATTACTCTCAGTTAGTCAGAACTTCTTTGACCAAACTCCCCTGTCCCTCCCATACTGCCTGCTGGACGTACTCTTTTAAGATCTGTTTCCTCTATGCTCCGTAGTCTTAATATAGATATAATGGTTGCAGACGTCCCCCCAGGGCCCCCTCCGTGGATGTTACCAACACCTGATGTGAGCTTTACACCTACTTCCAAGTCGGAACTGCCTTCTCTACAGCGGCAGTTGGCTCTGGAACACATAGAAACAGTGACGTCCTCCATCACAGATCCATACTGCCTCTACACTGATGACTCATTGCAAATGGATGGTACAGCAGGTTGTGCCGTTTTCTCACCTGATATGGAGTCACCTCCAGTGTGCTGGGTTGGCCGTCGTCTCTGTAACCACTCCAGCTCAACATTGTGTGAACTGTATGCTATTCTGGATGCTGTTAGTCTTGTTTGTCAACGTGGAGTAAATGCTGCCATTTGTTGTGACTCCAAACCTGCCCTTCATTCCCTCATTTGTATTCAGCCCACACACTCTTCTGTTATTCAGCAGATTTTATCGTTTTTGGCCTTATTACGTCATTGTAACTTGACTGTCAATTTTGTATGGGTACAGCTCCGGACTGATCAATGGTCCACACTTCTTCCACCCTTGCCTTGGTGTGGGCCTCAACGGATATGGTATCACTGACAGGTGGAGGGGGGAGGGGAGAAATGTGGGCGGAGTTATATAGGGGGGGTAGCGTTACCAATGTTGGGCCATCCAGAAATTTGAATCCCGAACCACTTGTGATCATGGATGTGAACCACTCACTTGAAGGTGGTAGGAGAGGAGGGGTTGGGTTGGGGAGAGAGGGGTAAAAGCTTTACCAGTGATCGAGATGGAGAGAATTATTGGATCAAGTAGCTAAATGTTTTCTTCTGTAATCTAAATCCAACTCTGATGCTGCATTCCATGGGATATTCTTTATTATTTGAAATGAATCCAGATTTTACCTAATATAATTAACACGACACCAGTTTTTTATGACTAATATATCAAGCGATGCACCACCAACCCAGTGTTAAGTTATATTTCAAGTAAATCCTTTATTTTTATCCTGTATCATTCATGATATTTTCTAAGAAACGTTTATTGTGTAACTGGTTACCAAAGGATAATAGTTATAGTGTAAGATGTTAATTACCCAATTACTATTCCATCTGTTCTTCCTCACCCCGTCCTCCCTTATTCAATTCACCGTTTCCTCTCCCTCCATCCCACCATTCCTTTATACTCCATCTTACCACCACTACCATCATTCTGTGTGTTGCTGCATAATCTGTTAATGCGCAAACACGACCACAATAGAAATAAAAGTGATATCTGGTATGCAAAAACAATCCGATATATATGACAAATATATTTATTACCGTTATTTATTTATCTGAGGTCAACATCTAGGCCAGCCATTCAGACGCCCAGTGTTAGTGAACCAATCACAACATTTAGAGGATATTGTGTCACAACTATTGTTATTACTAATTAAAATAGGGAAAAATTGAAATCAGACATTTATTGGTTATTGTTTACATGACTTTGTCAGTTTAGGTGAAATCTCCACAAGTCCTCGTCACGAAGCATTCAAACCCATAATCCAACTGGGTGTGTAGGCACCACACTGTAATTATAATAACCACAATTATAATAACTGTTAACTTATTATAACCTGAAGTTTATACTTCGACCTCACGTTTGCATTAAGCATGTGTAATGTTTGTTTTGTTTTCTTATTATTATTTTAAGCACCGATATATGTATTGCTTTAGACCCTTAGCCACGATGATATACAGTATATACACTATTTATATACACTTCTATGAAGATATTAAGGCTTGAAATACTGTAGATTACATATTTCATTTTATTACTCATCAATTTGTTGCTAGTATCGTGTTCAACCACCCTCCTTCTCAATGACAGCCTGCAGTCGCTCGGGCATTGAGGCACCATGTCTCCTCTCTGTATAATATATATGGTTTTCCCCGAAAAATCTCCCACTGTGTTCTGGTGTGACGTAACAAATCTGCTGTGGTTCTCTGTCGTTCTGGCTCCCACGTGTTAACGATAGAACCTCATAGATTTTCTATAGGGTTCATATCGCAGTCTTAAATAGACAAATCTATCACCTGCAAATAATCATGAGCAGTAAACCATTTTTGAACTTTCCTCGCCATATGGATAGGGCATCGGTCGTGTATAGGACAGATAAGGGTGAGTAGTTGAAAAGAAATTAAAAACATTTAGAATATGTGCTTCATTATATTGCATTTGATCGATCTATTAAATAAAGACACTGTCTATTGTTCACCCCCGTAGAGAGATACTGATTATAATTATTATCCTTTGGATATTAAGCAACAAATAACGGAGCCGAGACAATTAATTTTCTGTCTTCAGCTTTACCTGTATTCTTTTCACCTCTCATGCTGGCAGTCCCCCTCTTTATCACCTCTTCTCGCCGTAAAGTAAATAAATTTCTACCTATATTTTTCAAGTAACTGGCAACCTCACACAACCTCCTCTCACCTGTCTTCTCTCTCTCTCACGTCCCCTTCCTTCCTTGCCTTCTGTAGTATTTTTTATCTTTTGTTTCTCATATTTTTAACCTTCTCATTCGTTCTTTGAAAGTTTTAATGACATAGGCCTTTCTCCCTTATCACCCATAGTCCTTCAAATTTACGCAAGCAAAAGGATATGATAATAGTTATGTAGAATATATATATATATATATATATATATATATATATATGAAATGAGAGAGAAAGAAGGGGTGGGGGGGGGTATGGAGGGGCTGGTGGAGGAAGAGAGAACAAGAGAGACGCCAATAACCGTGGCTGTAGAGACGTTTTCTTGAAGATTTATGGTTGACTTTGGGTGAAGGGACTAATGGAGATGGAGTTCACATTAACAAACCTATATAATTAAGTATTGAATTTTATCATTGTCATCATAATATTATTATTTTCTACTCTCATCTGTAGGCTAATTAAGTATTGTTCGATATCAGCAGAACTGTAATGACATCAGATAGGATGGGTGTCTATAAAACTTGGACATATGTAATGAAATGGCTATACTCAATGGTAAATGTGTTTCAACAATAATGAATATATTAAACAAAATTATGAGAACCACAATTATCCATATATTATATGTGAAAAGAATAATATTCTGTGGAACGGAATGAGACAATCGAATCTCTCCTGCAGAATATAGGCTTATTTCTGGTGAAGTGAAGGTTCGAGTCATGTGAACCACAGTTCTCTTTACACACACACACACACACACACCAATCCCACATCTTGTAGCTTTCGCAGGCTTACCAACCTAACACACGGGGGGGAAAATAACTTGTTCTACGTTACATATAGTGTATTATTGGATTACAAGTAAATTTCTGGCCATAACAAGGAAATCATTAACACGTAGACATAGTAGAATAAAGCTAGTTACTATTTGTGAAACATATGATAATCAGTATTGACAACCTATGAGACGTCAGCCTTCATAACCCTACACATTTCTAATGACGAGTATTTATGTGCACACAATAATATAAAGGATTAATTCAATAGAAGACTACCATCAGCATCTTGCTATTACTTTTAATACTAACTTTATAAAGATATTACTGCACCTTGTATTCCACAATATTTATATAATAATATAAATATATAATAATAATATTATAATATTAAAGTAAAATACAATATCCAGAAATACAAATTCCAGTTCCATTTCTATAAAGCATTACATATTTGTCTTCCATTCTTCTTAGTGTTTAAAATTATGAATTTAGATGCGGCCTATAGGCCTATATATTACGTCTAGTTATCACCCACAAGACTTAATTATTAATGTTGGCAATCTTGCATACCAATGTATTTTGAGAGCCAGAACTGTTACATATTATTCTCCCGACAAAGAGAATATAATATGTTTGTCACCTTTGATTCTCCAGGTTTAATAAAAACAGTGGATTATCGGTAAATTTTCACTTAATAATTTGGTTATGGGTGATAAGAGAGAAAAGCTTATGTCATTAAAACTTTCAAAGAACGAATGAGAAGGTTAAAAATATGAGAAACAAAAGATAAAAAATACTACAGAAGGCAAGGAAGGAAGGGGACGTGAGAGAGAGAGAAGACAGGTGAGAGGAGGTTGTGTGAGGTTGCCAGTTACTTGAAAAATATAGGTAGAAATTTATTTACTTTACGGCGAGAAGAGGTGATAAAGAGGGGGACTGCCAGCATGAGAGGTGAAAAGAATACAGGTAAAGCTGAAGACAGAAAATTAATTGTCTCGGCTCCGTTATTTGTTGCTTAATATCCAAAGGATAATAATTATAATCAGTATCTCTCTACGGGGGGTGAACAATAGACAGTGTCTTTATTTAATAGATCGATCAAATGCAATATAATGAAGCACATATTCTAAATGTTTTTAATTTCTTTTCAACTACTCACCCTTATCTGTCCTATACACGACCGATGCCCTATCCATATGGCGAGGAAAGTTCAAAAATGGTTTACTGCTCATGATTATTTGCAGGTGATAGATTTGTCTATTTAAGACTGCGATATGAACCCTATAGAAAATCTATGAGGTTCTATCGTTAACACGTGGGAGCCAGAACGACAGAGAACCACAGCAGATTTGTTACGTCACACCAGAACACAGTGGGAGATTTTTCGGGGAAAACCATATATATTATACAGAGAGGAGACATGGTGCCTCAATGCCCGAGCGACTGCAGGCTGTCATTGAGAAGGAGGGTGGTTGAACACGATACTAGCAACAAATTGATGAGTAATAAAATGAAATATGTAATCTACAGTATTTCAAGCCTTAATATCTTCATAGAAGTGTATATAAATAGTGTATATACTGTATATCATCGTGGCTAAGGGTCTAAAGCAATACATATATCGGTGCTTATAATAATAATAAGAAAACAAAACAAACATTACACATGCTTAATGCAAACGTGAGGTCGAAGTATAAACTTCAGGTTATAATAAGTTAACAGTTATTATAATTGTGGTTATTATAATTACAGTGTGGTGCCTACACACCCAGTTGGATTATGGGTTTGAATGCTTCGTGACGAGGACTTGTGGAGATTTCACCTAAACTGACAAAGTCATGTAAACAATAACCAATAAATGTCTGATTTCAATTTTTCCCTATTTTAATTAGTAATAACAATAGTTGTGACACAATATCCTCTAAATGTTGTGATTGGTTCACTAACACTGGGCGTCTGAATGGCTGGCCTAGATGTTGACCTCAGATAAATAAATAACGGTAATAAATATATTCGTCATATATAACGGTATGTATTTGCATACCAGATATCACTTTTATTTCTATTGTGGTCGTGTTTGCGCATTAACAGATTATGCAGCAACACACAGAATGATGGTAGTGGTGGTAAGATGGAGTATAAAGGAATGGTGGGATGGAGGGAGAGGAAACGGTGAATTGAATAAGGGAGGACGGGGTGAGGAAAAACAGATGGAGTAGTAATTGGGTAATTAACATCTTACACTATAACTATTATCCTTTGGTAACCAGTTACACAATAAACGTTTCTTAGAAAATGTCATGAATGATACAGGATAAAAATAAAGGATTTACTTGAAATGTAACTTAACACTGGGTTGGTGGTGCATCGCTTGATATATTAGTCATAAAAAACTGGTGTCGTGTTAATTATATTAGGTAAAATCTGGATTCATTTCAAATAATAAAGAATATCCCATGGAATGCAGCATCAGAGTTGGATTTAGATTACAGAAGAAAACATTTAGATACTTGATCCAATAATTCTCTCCATCTCGATCACTGGTAAAGCTTTTACCCCTCTCTCCCCAACCCAACCCCTCCTCTCCTACCACCTTCAAGTGAGTGGTTCACATCCATGATCACAAGTGGTTCGGGATTCAAATTTCTGGATAGCCCAACATTGGTAACGCTACCCCCCCTATATAACTCCGCCCACATTTCTCCCCTCCCCCCTCCACCTGTCAGTGATACCATATCCGTTGAGGCCCACACCAAGGCAAGGGTGGAAGAAGTGTGGACCATTGATCTGTCCGGAGCTGTACCATCCCATGTACAGTAGGTTTATGTCACAATGTTACAGTTGACAGACTCGCAAAAGAAGCCTGCCATCTGCCTCCTCGTGGTGTTGGACGTCCTCTCTCCCTGACATGTTACCTCTCTAGAGTCCGCTCCGCTGCTCTCCTTCCTGTACGGCGACGAAGGGATGCAGAGAGGACCTTCAGTATCTCCATCACCCATTACGAGTCTGTCTGCCGTCACAAATATTCCTACCGTCGTCGAGGTCTCATGGTTCGAAGGCACAATGTTGTCTCTGCTCGTTTGAGGCTTGGCTACCAGCCACCATGGCAGGTTGCTGGGATGCAGGGTGAGCCTCCCTTCACTGAGTGTCGCTTGTGTCGAGCGCCTCGTGCTAATACCATAGAGCACTATTGCCTGGCCTGCCCCACTGTCCGACACTTGCTGCCCCTGGGCCTGCCACTTGAACCATCAGGATTTGGAGGAGCTTCTGGTACGCCACACTCGTGTTGGTGGATTTAAGTAGGTCATAATGTAAATATTTGTCTCATGGGTTCTGCCTCCCTGTATGTATGGTTGCATGTATGTTCATTGACGCTACGGCGCATTTAATAAAAATAAAAATGAAGCATTAGGATTGATTCAAAGCCTACGGATCAGTTTGAATCCCGTGCACTCGAACATTTATGAACACACACACACACACCTTTGGCATACATACATTCCAGTGTTTTAAAGTTGTAGATAAGTAATTAATTGTGTAACGATTTGTGTAATAACTATGTCTTTGATAACATTATTCTTAGCAAAGAAATATAAACAAAGAAAGTAAATCACGTAGCCGGTACATATTCATGAAAAAAAAGTAAAGTAGTTTATTAGACGGTATGTGTGTATGTGTGTACCCACAGCTCTGCTCATTAATAGTCAAACATATATCACGGTAAATATGACTTGCTTACACCAGCCAACTTTGAGGCGGGTGAGTGATTGGTGTAATTAAACGCCTTTTGGACACACACTTTTTTTTAACCAACCTCTGCTTTCCACATCAGTCAAAACATTTGGAGGAATTTTGGAAGGTAAACACACGAGTTATACTTTGCATTCAACATTTGCTGGTAATTCTACACACAGACACGTACAGTTGGCTCCACTCCCGCGTTTCTCTCCTGCCGTTGTCAATGTTGAGCCAGTCAGAAATTCGAATCTGATTCACAAGTTAAAATATTCGAAACATTCATATCTTTCGCTCACTTTAAGCATATGAATGTTTTGAATTTTTTAACTTTTGGTTCTGGATTCGAATTTCTGACTTGCCCAACATTGGCAACGCGAGGAGTGGAACCAACTGCACACACACACACACACACACACACACACACCGCCGCCGCCGTCTTTTTTTAATAATTAGTTTTTTTTTATTTTTGTTTTAATAATATATATATATATATATATATATATATATATATATATATATATATATATATATATATATATATATATATATATATATATATTGATATATATATATTTTTTGATTAAATTTTTTTTTTTAATAATTAACTTTTATTTTATTTTTTTATTTTATTTATTATCATTATTATTTTTTTCGTCGTCGTCGCAATCGCTGCCGCCGCCGCCGCCGCACCGCCACCGCCGCCGCACCGCCGCCGCTGCCCCGCCGTCGTTTTTTAATATATATTTTTTTTTTTTTTTTTTTTAATAATATATATATATATTTATATTAATTATTTTTTTTTGTAATAATTAACTTTTTTTTATTATTATTATTTTATTTTTTTTCGTCGTCGTCGCCGCCGCCGCCACCGCCGCCCCGCCGCCGCCGCCCCGCCGCCGCCGCCCCGCCGCCGCCCTGCCGCCGCTGCTGCCGCCTCCGCCGTCGTTTTTTAATAATTAGTTCTTTTTTATTTTTGTTTGAATAATAATATATATATATTTTAATATATATGTATTTTTTTATTATTATTATTTTTTTTTTAATAATTAACTTTTTTTTATTACTTTTTTTATTTATTACTATTTTTCGTCGTTGTCGCCGCCACCGCCGCCACCGCCGCCGCCGCCGCCGCCGCCGCCCCTTCACCGCCGCCGCCGCCGCCCCTTCACCGCCGCCGCCGCCACCGTCGTTTTTTAATAATTAGTTTTTTGTTTTGTTTTAAATAATATATATATATTTTTTTTAATATATATTGAGTTTACACACACATGCAAAATACTTGGCATAATATACAACACATCCATGACATTCAAATAACATATCATGGCCATCAAAAACAAATGCATGCAAAAATGTAAAGCCCTCAGATCACTTGCCAGCTCAATATTTGGACACAACAAAGAAACCTCAACTACAATATGCAAACAATTACTATATTCGATTAATGATGGATTATGCAAGTCCTGCCTCAGCCTCAAACCTCACTGAGACTATCAACACCCTTCACACCCATACAGAATAGAGCCCTAACGTTAAAGATAATGACAGACTGCACAGCTTCCACACCTACAGACCACCGACCTTACTGAGACTCATCTCCAACACCCTTCACACCCATACAGAATAGAGCTCTAAAGATAATCACAGGCTGCACACCATAACACCAAAATCAAGGATCATCTTGAGATGAGAGGCACACAAACACTTTAGTCCATGAGCGGCACACAAACACTTTAGTCCATGAGCTGAGCCTGGAACTTGAGAGAGTACCAAAAAGGTGAATAAATATTATGTGCACTTTCAGCAAGGTGGATGTCTGAAGTGTTGCGAAATTTGTATTCGTGATGTATCGTAAATTTTTCACCGAAAATCGAGAATAAAGTAATAAAAATCACAAGTCTTCAACTAAAGATCATATCAAGAGACTTCTAGTTGGTCTCATCTTATTCGTTTCTTAATTCTGCATCTTTTGGTGTATAATACATGCAACTTAGGACAAAAATTTGCTTCATAATATGAGAAAAGTGAAGGAAAAGTAGACCCATTTGTAGTATTTTCTTACGACTTTGTTTACAAACTTTCTTTTGTTTCTGCCCAATCCGTATCTGGACGACGAGAACACAGATTCTACGTATTTGGTCAGTTCTCGTCACTGAAACCAAGCGCTCCCAAGACGGTCTTGGTACCTCAATCCTCAGCTTGGACGACCAGATGACGTCTTTAGAGTTTGTTATACGACAGATATGGAGATACCTCTCAAGAATCATGTAGGAACAGCACACTAAATGTTTATTCTCAAATGTGACTACCGCTTTATAGTTTGGGGGATTTTCCCACTTTTTCTCTGAGTCATAACTACACTGGAGCAATATTCCAAAAGAAAACAAAACTCCAAGGAACAGGGACGCACACACATATTAACGCTAGTGTCAAGGAGGTAGTGTTCTGTAAACCAAAACTGTGGCCCCAATTTCGGCACCAAAGAATATTCTCAGACTCTCTCGCTCTCCATGCCTGTGTGTGTGTGTGACCGACGTTTTATATATATATATATATATATATATATATATATATATATATATATATATATATATATATATATATATATATATATATATATATATATATATATATATATATATATATATATATATATATATATATATATATATATATATATATATATATATATATATATATATATATATATATATATATATATATTTTTTTTTTTTTTTTTTTTTTTTTTTTTTTTTTTTTTTTTCTTATTTTTTTTTTTTTTTTTTTTTTTTTAAATTGATAGCATGGTTGGCGTGTGTATATTTTCCTAAGCAGGTTCTCTTTGTTGTGTAGGATAGTGTTATGTTCTTGTGGTAGGTCGTTGATGACTTCTCCATAGCTGTTTCTTCTTCCTTCCATTGCATTTAAATTTTTACCAGATCGCGATTTCGGGATTTCTGATGCCTTCTTCAGTGGTGTGATGGTGTGTTCCTTTCTCAATGGTGTCAGTTGAGAAGTGCTGTCTGTTGGGCAATTGGGTGGAGCGCTATTTTTCTGGTCGGGAGGTGGTCACCGTCTGCTTGTATGTTTAGGTTTAGATTATTTTATTTTATTCCTTTTTCGAGGAGTGGTAAACGTCGCTGGTCTTCGCTTGCTGTCAATATTTCTTTGTTGTTTTCTAGCATTTCTCTGGTGAGGGCTGAGTCATGGTCTTGTTTGAGGTGTCTCTTTGATGCTCCGGAGGTTAGGTGGTAACTGAGTCGCCGAGACAATAATATTTCAGAGTTGTCATGCTGATAAAGGTTGAGGGGAAGGCTTCACAGTTCCCTCTAATGCAATTGAACCTATAAATAACATTCTTCCGTTGAAATATGATTACGGCTTGTCGGGGGATGTTTCGGAGTTGTAGGTGGCTGGTTTTCTTGATCCTGTAGTAGATGATTATGTTGAGTCGTTTGTCTTCGTCAGTCGGTTTCACATTTCGTGTTATAAGTTGTTTCATCATCCTTTCGTCGTCTTTATATGCTGTTGAGAAAGTGGATCTATAATATATTTTGATCTCAATTACACTCTGGCTTTCCCTCGGTGTTAAAATGTACCAGTTGTTGTTGATCTTGTTGGTTTGATGGTTGATGCTGCTGTAACACTCCAAATTTATTTTCTACTTTAGTTATCCTTTTAAAATGCCGTTTTCTTCGACTGCTGGGATTTATGTGAGAAAATTAGAAGGCTGTAGTTCTAACTAGCTCTATGTTATAAATTGTATTGTCGTAGGATTGAATGTATATTGGTTTTGTATAATTGCCTATTTAGTTCTGAATTGGGATATTGATTCATCATGCATTGATATAAGTTGTTTGTTTTAAGGGTATAGAATGAGGATTAAACGTTTGGATTTTTAAACAAGGGAAGTCTTAAACAAGACACAAAACTAGACCCATTGGCAACAAGAAGACAAATACACAGACAACAGATGATATACAAAATCACAAACAAGTTAGTTGACATAGACAGAGACACATATCTACACCCTACAAGTATACGGTCCACTAGAGGCAGCCACAACTTAAAATACCATACATACCAGACAAGCACTGATATATATAGACACTCATTCTTTCCCCACAGCATCCAAGAGTGGAATCATTTCCCATCTCATATAATTAATAGCCCTGGCCTTTCTTGACACTTTTAGAAATAGGATAACCAATCATTACCTCCCCAATCCTAATCCTCAACCCACAGTCCCTGACCCAATCCACCCTCATTCTAACCCCCTTCCTAATCCTACCTTGGATCCCTACTTCACCCGCACAACCCCCGCATTTTTTTCTGGCCATGAGCGGCTCTCTGAGGGACCCACAACATAAACTTGAACTGGAATTTGAATATGGGTAGGTGATTCCATCAAGTGTTATTAATTTATCTTTAGTTGGCGCATGAAAATAATAAAATTTTCTTTTATGAACTGGTTTGAAAGAAAATGAATACTGAAGCAATTTTTCAGGCATTACTATTGTAGGTTGATGTAGATAAGTGGAGGGAGTGATTATATATACAGTATGTGTAGATAATTGAGAATAGTTGTGTAGATGTAGATGAGTGGAGGGAGTGGTTGTATATACAGTATGTGTAGATAATTGAGAATGGTTGTGTAGTTGTAGATGAGTGGAGGGAGTTGTTGTATATATAGTATTTTGTAAAGGAGTGTTTGTCTGTCTTCCAAAACAACATGGGATGAACAGCTCTCTATATTATAATGTGTTTTCCACAGCAGATACTAAATTTACCCAACAAGTAGTATTATAGTATTATAGTATTATAGCATTACCTACGATTGGCTGAAAATAGACAAATTTGTGACAGTTTTTCATCCATCCAAACATCCATCAATTCATTCATCAATTCACCTGTAAATTAATCTATTAGTCTATCCATCAATTTAATTATCTGAAAAATGTATCCGTCAGTCTAACCGTCATTTCATCCGTAAAATCTGGACTTCACCCACTTATCGCGAGGGATTTTTCTCAAGGGGTTTGTCACAGTGGTTTTGTCTCAAGGGGTTTGTCATGGGGTTTTTTGTCTTAGTGGTTTTGTCTCTAGAGGTTTATGTAAGAGGGTGTTAATTTTAGTTTATACACTCCCCTCCATCTACCCACACAATAGTTATGACACCTTCAAGTTGGTCTCGTATTCACTTCTCATCCTCTACCTTGGTTTTAGTATTCAAGGGAGAGTAAAAAAGTAGCCCCAGCCCCAGCCCTAATCCCAGTCACAGCCCCAGTCCCAGTCACAGTCTCAGTCCCAGTCCCAGTCTCAGTCACAGTCTCAGTCCCAGTCCCAGTCCCAGTCCCAGTCCCAGTCCTAGCCCCAGTCCGTAATGGACTCCACCCACTCTCCTAAAAAGTTCACATAAAAATAATTAGAGGAAATTTATTGACAAAACCACATGTAGGATCTTCACCCGGACAACGTCGGGTACCGCTGTTAGTACTGTATAATTATATATGTATGTGTTAATTCCCTACAGTGTAAATTAATCCCTTATCTGCAGTGATTTATATCCAGGGGGAAGATGAGAGAATAAAGTGAGTTGGTCTATAAGCCTCGCCTCGCCTCACCTCATCTCCAATCCACCACCTCCAGCACTAACTTAATTTCCCTGATTTCCCGTCCAGTCAGACAAGCTATACCACTTTTCCCTCTCTGTCTCTCTCTCTTTCTCACTTTTCTTGTGTCTCTTGTCTCGTACTTACTGTTTCTTTCTTTCTCTCTCTCTCTCTCTCACCTCTCTCACCTCTCTCACTCTCTCTCTCTCTCTCTCTCTCTCACTTTTCTTGTGTCTCTTGTCTCGTACTTACTGTCTCTTACTCTCTGTCTCGATCTTTCTATCTCTCTCCCTCTCTCAAGCTCTGTCTGTCTGTTTGTCTGTCTGTCTGCATGTTTCTCACTCAGCCTTTGTCCTCCCCCCATCAGTCTCTCTCTCTCTCTCTCTCTCTCTCTCTCTCTCTCTCTCTCTCTCTCTCTCTCTCTCTCTCTCTCTCACACACACAAATTCCTCCTCCAAGCTGCTTTACATAAATTTTGCATATAATCTCCCCGAAACCAAGTCAACCGGTGAATCTATTTTGGTTTTCCCCTTGTGATAGTCATTAATGTTTTTGTAATACTAGCTGGCTGGTTGGTTGGTTGGCTGGAAAACTAGGGAGAAGGAGAAGGGATAGGAGAGGAGGAAGTGAATGAGGAAGAGGGGAAGGAAATGAAGGAGGAAGAGAGGGAAGAAATGAAGGAGATGGAGAAGGAAGTGGAGAAGGAAATGAAGGAGGAAGAAGGGAAGAAATGAAGGAAGTGGAGAAGGAAATGAAGGAGGAAGAAGGGAAGAAATGAAGGAGGAAGAGAGGGAAGAAATGAAGGAGATGGAGAAGGAAGAGGGGAAGGAAATGAAGGAGGAAGAGGGGGAAGAAAAGAAGGAGATAGAGGGGAAGGAGATTAGGAGGAAAAGGAAGAAATAGAGGAGAAAGAGAGGGAAGAAATGAAGGAGATAGAGGGGAAGGAGATTAGGAGGAAAAGAAAGAAATAGAGGAGGAAGAGGGGAAGGAGATTAGGACGAATAAGTGGAAATAAAAGAAGAAATGAAGGAGAAAAGAGAGGAAGAATGAATGACGATTAAGACGAATAAGTGGAGATAGAGGAGGAAATGAAGGAGGAAGAGGAGGAGGAAGTGGAGGAGGAAATGAAAGAGGAAGAGGAGATGGAGATTAAGAAATGAAGGAGGAAGAGAGGGAAGAAATGAAGGAAGAGAGGGAAGAAATGGAGGAGGAAGAGGGGATGGAGATTAGGAAAGGAAGGAGGAAAAGAGGATGGAGATCAGGAAATGAAGGAGGAGGAGGAGGAGGAAAAGAAGGAAAAGGAAGGAAGAGGGGGGATGGATGGAGATTAGGAGGAACGAGGGGGTAGAGTCTGTAAGTGAAAATGGAGAAATAAACCAAACTTGTACACAGAATGATGAAACGTTTGGTCGTGTACAAGAACAACATCCGATGCCTGGCGTGGTGTACATACCGGTACGATCGATGGCTCTGTTGTTGTTGTTGTTGTTGTTGTTGTTGTTGTTGTTGTATGTGTATGAGGCCTTCGTATCGTATCAGCACCACGCCAACGTATGTACACACCATGAAACTAGTCTTGAATGTGACTGCATGGCCCGTTGTGTATAGAGGTTGTTCCTTGTTTACATTTATGCTTGTTGGAAGAGTACCTGTCTGTCGGTTTGTCAGTCTGTTTGTCTGTCTATCTATATGTCTGTCTGTCTGTCTGTTGGTTTGTCAGTCTGTCTGTCTGTCTGTCTATATATGTCTGTCTGCCTGTCTATTTGTCTGTCTATCTATTTATCTGTCTGTCTGTTTGTTAGTCTGTCTGTCTGTCTATCTATATATCTGTCTGTCTGTCTGTCTATCTATATATCTGTCTGTCTATCTATACATCTGTCTGTCTATCTATTTATCTATCTCTCTGTCTATCTGTCTCATGCATGTATCCACTGCAACAACTGCTGTATAGCCTATAGTATTATTAATCTATTTATCTCGGCCCATTTGCGACCATCTATCATCTTGTTGGTATGTCGTGACAGGTAAGGTGGGTAATGCTGCTTAAATAAACTACACTGGGGGGGAGGGGAGGGGTCATTAGTCGTGTTTACATGGGTAATTAAATCGTATGCGGGGCGTGTGTGAGTGTGTGTGTGTTTGTGTTTGTGTAGATGTGTGTGTGTGTTTGTGTAAATTTGTGTGTGTTTGTATAGATGTATGTGTGTGTGTGTAAATGTTTGTTTGTTACTTGGTGAAATTTCGCCAAGTATGTTGCTCAGTGGTCTTGTGTGTTTGTCTGTCTGTGGCTATGTCTGTAGCTTCGCAGTCTACAGGTCGCAATTATTGTCCGATTTTGCTGAAATTTTCACCACAGGTAAGCATCAACAATTCTTGGTCACCTATTGTTTTTAGGTCAAAAGTAATAAATCAAGGTCAAAATAAAATAAAACTGATAATTGATAAAACCGCAATAATTTAGGTTGTAGAAATCTGATGTTGATCAAACTTTTTCTGTAACATCCTATGTTCATTTCTGCTGCTGATGGTACTTGAGCGATGGCCGTATTCCTAAAACTCGCGATTTGAGCATTAGGTCGAAAATCAAAGGGTCTGAATTTTCAGGTCAATTTCTCCACATGCGTTTTGGTCACTGCAGGACTCACTTCTGGTCCGATTTCGATGAAATTACAACCACAGGTAGGGACCACAACGCCGATGTCACCAATTGACTTTCAAGGTCAAAAGTAAAAAATCAAGGTCAAAATCGTCAAAAAACTAAATATCTTCAAACTGCTATAACTTCAGTTCTCCAGATTCGATTTTGATCAAAAATTTTCTGTAACATGCTATGTTCATTTCTGCTTCTGGTGGTACTTGAGCGATGCCCGTATTACTAAAACTCGCGATTTGAGCATTAGGTCGAAAATCAAGAGGTCTGACGCTGGTATTCTTAAAAGTAATTCTTTCCTTACATATTTCTTTCCCTGCTAAGGATTTTTCCTTCCCTTCGTTATACTTAAAGAATTCCTTGGAAGGGAAGGGAAAGTTTACACGTTGGTAGCCCTGTGCCTTGGAAAGGATAAATGTGTGTGCGTTTGTACGTCTATTAGCCCTCCGGGCGCAAAATATAAACAGTAAACACAACCACGCTGTGCTCAGAAGGTTTTGTTTTATATGATGAAATGTTTCGTAGCATGGTCAGGAGGAATCAGAAGCCTTCAATATTTATACACGATCACAGGGTCCTTAATTAAAGAGAATCAGCAACACAACATCAGTCTCGTTTCCTGTAGAAAAACGATGATAATAATAGACTAATAGTGGTATAAATATAGTGGGAAACTTTGTTCACTTTTACTCGTCATAATTTCTTTGTTTAATATTATATCGAGTTGTGACCAATATATCTGGACACTACAATCATTGCTAAGACTAATGGTATTAAAAAAATTGTATATATTGAATGAAATAATGATAAATAATAAACAAATATATAGCAGCACAAGCAGCATGGTATCAGAATGGATTAGAGAGGTGTAGAGGTGGAGTATGGAGTCAGGCGAGTATATGGACCAATCACCACACACTTTACCAATGACGCATACAACCCAGTCCAACACAAATTTTAAACCGTGTATGGTAGGTCTTTAGAAATTTGGAAGAAATGTCTCATTTATTTACTTAACTCTTTTTTCTTCGGTGATACAATACTGTTGCACGTCTTTCCAATATATTATGATGTTATATATAAAACATCAACAGTACATGATAAAATACAACGAAAGAATTATTGAAGGAATGGGGTAAATGTTTCCTTCTTGTTCCAATAATATACTCGATTCTAGGGAAAGAAATTAGGGCCCGGAGAGGAATGAAATCTTTAAGAATAGAAAATTAGTGATATATTTCTTTCCCATGCTTTTGAAGGGAAAGATTTTTTTAAGAATACCACCGTGAATTTTGCCATACTTTCGCCAAGTCCTCGCTCTACGAGCGAATGTTTATTTGCTTGTTTGTTTGTGTGTATGTGTGTGTGTGTGTGTGTATGTGTGTGTGTGAGAGAGAGAGAGACAGGAGTACTGCAGAGACCATTAAGTGACATAATGAGGTATGCTAATGGACTTTATTCATTCATCTCTGTCATTGTGGGAAAGGGGAAAGTTGGTGGTGGTAAGGGGGGCTTCCTCCCTCTTTCCTTTATATTGGTGGTGGTAAGGGGGGCTTCCTCCCTCTTCCCTTTATATTTTAGTCATCTGTAATTTTCCACATTCATTTAATCATATATATTGTTTACACTTACTAATTTACCTCGCACCGAGATTAAATAAGTATAACTGTTTACATAGGCTACAATGGACCAGATATCAGTACAATCGCTGGACTGTGGAACCTAAATTCGTGTATAGAGTTCTCAAGAGAGTCGTGTTCGGTTCTGATACAACTTGGGAGACACTCTATAATTATATAAACAGGAATGAAATATATATATATATATATATATATATATATATATATATATATATATATTCATATATATATATATATATATATATATATATATATATATATATTCATATATATATATATATATATATATATTCATATATATATTCCATCCTTCTTCCCTTTCTTCTCCTCTCTTCTCTCATCCCTCTTAATTCCCTCTCCTCTCTTCTTTCATCCCTCTTCCCTTTCCTCTCCTCTATTCTCTCATTCCTCTTCCCTTTCAAGAGAGCTCTCAGTGACCCCATGTGAAAATAACCGTGGAAACAAGAGAAGAAAATTGCCAATTGAAAAAGAAGTACGATTCACTACAGGAGTTTGTAACATTAAACATAGCACGGGGTAGGCTATCTCCCGAAATCACCATATACGTCCCCGTGGAAAAAAGAAGAAGATAAATATAATATAAAACAGCAAAGGAGGAGAAGAGTTACACCACCACCATCAAAATTTTGCCAACAGACAAAATGGGCAATATATCTTGTGGAGCGAGAAATTACCAGTTTTGCGAGGGGAAGCTGCACTGCCCCTGACAAACCCGAATACGTTTTTTTTTTTTTTTTTTTTTTTTTTTTTTTTTTTTTTTTTTTTATTCGGTTAGGTCTTGATGTTCAGGATAGGTTAAATTTAGTTAAGTCAGGTTAGGTTGGGTTGGTAGGATTGGGGTGGGTCAGGATAGGTTGCATGGGTTAGGATGGGTTAAGTTGTCAGGTTAGGTTGGTTTGAGTTTAGTTCAAGTTAGGTCACTGAATTCGCCAGGTGCGGTAAGGTTAGGTTTAAATAGGTCAGGTTATGTTCAGAGAGAGAGAGAGAGAGAGAGAGAGAGAGAGAGAGAGAGAGAGAGAGAGAGAGAGAGAGAGAGAGAGAGAGAGAATGGACGAGGAAACTTGTGTAAGAACTTGTTGGTGAAGGAAGGAGACACTTGGCTACTTCAGCACCTCACAAATACCAGAGACACTTCCTTATGCCAGGGGAAGGGGACGTGAGAGATAATAATGATATATATATACTGTTGGTTGGGTTGTTGAGTCCTACAAACAGACAGTAACAATAAAGGGAATAAATCACTAGAGGAGTTCTTCTGTTTTGTGACGAAGCTTTGGGGAAGAACGAACACTCACTTCAAACTAATAATGAGAAATACA
>JAWZYT010004010.1:45000-53375 GCA_034508575.1 Petrolisthes manimaculis | reverse complement strand
CCACCATCACCACCACCTCACCACCACCACCAACACCACCACCATCCTCACCACCACCACCACCACTACCACCATCACCAATATTACCGCCACCTCTTTTTCCACACATAATGGGGTGGAGTCCTTAAAGTTCCACCAACGCTATTACCAAACTTAAGAACCTTATTACACAAACAAGATGGCGAAAGAGTTGGCTACACACACACACACACACACACGCACACACACACACACACACACTTGGTGATATTAAGGACGTAGGTAGAAATAAATGGCAAAATTTAACTAGAAAGAAATAACAAAACCTTAAAAAAAAAAAAAAAAAAAAAAAAATGCAGAAAAAGGGAGTAAATATGATAAAATTCAAAAATAGTTTAATTAATAAAAATTACAGAATTATTTTTGTAAATTTGCGCCCCACAAAAATGCGGATAATTTCATGGCAACAAATGTCGCTGTGAGGCATTGGTGAAAGGATCGCGTTATTACATTATTTCTTAATTATGAACCTATAATGAGTTTTTTTTGTTCTGGTGGGCATGAGTGTAGAGCTTACCGTTTTGTTGTTGTTGTTGTTGTTGTTGTTGTTGTTGTTGTTGCATAGAGAAAATTACTCCTTTTGTGTTCGTGGTAGTCTTTAACTCTTCCATTATTATTTCCTTTCTTATCATTGAATGGTCTGGTGTAAACCCTGATAAATTATACAGTATATGAGGTAAGCACTACGTGACAAGTTAATTGATACCGTTTTTATTAACCTTTACGTCTCGTGGATTAATATAAGAGTACAGGTGTAGTCAGGAAAATATATGTCAAAAGATTTCAGCCTTAGTTTGAATAAGTGTCAAGGGAGATAGATCGTCACAGCCAGATTACCTTGAATGAGAATACATACAAAACATCCCACTTTCCTTCTTATAGTAATGATACTGTAATCTGATTATAACACTGCCTTTTAAATATGGGATAATTGTAAAGAATGAAGCTAACTACAGTCTATGGTAAGAAATAGACTAATGCCTGCATGAGTATAGGAGCATGAATCGATTTTGTAGCATAATATAACAGGATTCAGCCTCTCGCGCTTTCTCCCACAACAGAAGGCCTCATCCGGTGTATAAGACAAGTTAAGTGACGACGACTGACACTGTTGCTGCAATAAACTGATGGCCATTGACTACAAGAGGCTCATTAATTAACACAAGACAACCACAAAGGGTCTAATAGTAGGGGGGATCTACAAAGCCCCCCAACCAACAAACCAACCAACCAACCAACCAACCACCGCCTCTTTGTGCGTCTAATGTAATTCTGCATCACACTAAATTACGACGAATCAAGGCTGCACGCGGGTCATTAAGGCAGATAACCAGCATCAGAGGAATTAATTTAGGAGGATGGGAGGTTGTACGACCAACGCGTCTCTTTGTATTTAATGTGATTCTGCATTCCACTGAGATACGGGGCGGGCATCACAGAGGACTTGGAATGTATGTATGTATGTATGTGGGAATGAAAGGCAAAGGAAAATAAAATAAAACACGTATACATGAGGGAAAGGAAGAGGGTGAAAAGGAAAATATAGCACGTGTGGGGGAAGGTATACTTAAATTAACAGTATACATAGGTTTACAGTAAAATTAAGTAAACACAGAAAACAACAAAGGGGAATGGATACTATATGCTGTAATAATTTCTGTGTCACATTTTGCGAGTGAAAACAGAAAGTAATTAAGAGATTAGTATATATTTGTGATACAGTTGCTAGTTCCCTGTTGTAAAAAATAAGCAACGACAGGGAAGAGAACACATTTCGTTTATATTAACACAACACAACCTCCTTTACTTATATTAACACAACCTCCTTTACTTATATTAACACAACCTCCTTTACTTATATTAACACAACCTCCTTTACTAATATTAACACAACCTCCTTTACTTATATTAACACAACCTCCTTTACTTATATTAACACAACCTCCTTTACTTATATTTACACAACCTCCTTTACTTATATTAACACAACCTCCTTTACTCATATTTACACAACCTCCTTTACTTATATTAACACAACCTCCTTTACTCATATTAACACACTCTTCATCATGAGGTTTATGAGGATAGCATCGTGTAGTTTATATTCACACACAACCCTGCCTCTACTCTTGCCTCCAAATCAATATATTGGTTTAATCTTAATTTAGCGTCCGGCATCTCATCGTCTTTCACTCCCTTTACTTCGATGAATATAATTATGTGTTTTTCTCATTTCCCCTTCACTATTTCCAATCTCCCCTTACATTCAGATGACACCTGATAGGCAGCTCTTCCATCCCAGCTGGAAAAGAAAGTCAACACACACACACACACACACACACACACACACACACACACACACACACACACACACACACAGTAAAAAAAACATTAAATACGCATTAAGGTATATTAACACACACACACAGACACACACACAGAGTAAAACACATTAAATACGCACAAAGCTATATAAGCAGAGAGAGAGAGAGAGAGAGAGAGAGAGAGAGAGAGAGAGAGAGAGAGAGAGAGAGCATCGTCTACACCCTGCCCCCAGCTATCCCTTCCATCACCTCCTTGGCCATTAGGAGTGGTGATGGAGCCCTTATGACGACCAGCTTCCCACGGTCCATCTTTCTCAGACACACGCCAGATGAGGGGCCAGCACGCCACCCAGCCACCACTCCCTGCTCCACTTCACTCTCCTTACTACTCTTACAGTGGTGGGTTGGGTCAGCACGCCACACACACACACACACACACACACACACACACACACCAACAACCACCACTCGCTGCTCCACTCTACTTACTACTCTTACAATGGGTGGGTTTGTTGCATGGGTCTTGGAGTTGGTCATGGGGCTGTGGAAAATATCAGGCCAAGGAAGGAAGGAATGAAGAAAGAAAGGAAGGAAGGAAGAAAGGAAGGAAGGAAGGAAGGAAGGAAGGAAGGAAGGAAGGAAGGAAGGAAGGAAGGAAGGAAGAATGGAATGAAGCAAGGAAGGAAGGAAGCAAGGACAGACGATGGCACGACACAGAGAGATGAGGTGTGAGAGTTCAAAGTCGTGGATTGATTAGATTGACGGCAGAGAAAAAGAACTGTCGAGTGTTGGGAAAGGCCTTCGTTCTAGGCAAAATGATATTGGCTGATAAGAAAATAAAAGTATATAGAGACAGTATGCGATTGCTGCAGGGGAACTATGATTTTCTCTGCGTTTTGATGGCTACAAACTCCTCCAATGTGTAGCAGAAAACAGAATACATTGGTGGAGGTGGTCGGTCATTTGGGTATAAAAAAATGTCGAGCAATGAATAAATAGCCTCTGTTTTCCGGACTTAAGGTGGTAATTCTTTTTTGATACATTGGAGTGCCTTAATTCCTCCAAAGTAAACAGAACCAGAACCAGAAGAGCAAAACAAAATGGTGTTCTGTTGCTTGGGAAATAGTTTTGGAGGATTCAGTTGCTCCGGAATTACCAACACAAAACTTCCTTCCCCCTAGACTAGAGAGACCAGAGAGCTGAAGGAAATGCACTGTCCTCATCCAGACAAAAATATCCACGGCGGCATTTCAGTAACATTCCGGAACTGATGGGGTTAAGGGCTGTGATGTGATCCTTAAAGGGTTTCTGTGGTGGCCTGTGTCCTCTTAATGGTCTGTCACGTCCTGTCCATTACCTCTCCCTTCTCTCAACCTTTTTTCTTCTTCTCTCTCTCTCTCAACCTTTTTCCCTTTTCTCTCTCTCTCTCTCTCTCTCTCTCTCTCTCTCTCTCTCTCTCTCTCTCTCTCTCTTCTTTTTTGCTACTCTCATCTGTTTCCTTCCAGTAACTCTTTTTCGCGTGTCTCTCGCCAGTTCCTCTCTTTTCCATTCGCATTTTTGTAACTCGTCTGTTTCCTCTCCACTTTTTCGCCATTCAGACTTTTAAATCAATCAATCAAGCTCTTCCCTCATTCTCTCCTTCATCAGTCCCTCCTTTTCTTCCCTTCCTTGTCTCCTACACTGTATTCCCTTCCTTTTTAGCTCCGGCCTAAGCCGAGAGCTCTAGGTTTTATCCCAATTATTGTTCTTCTTGGGGCGACCACTTCTTAAAAGGGGTTCAATTCACTCACTCACTGACTCACTCACTCACTCACTCTCTTCCTCCCATCCATTTTCTTTTACCGACATTGAATAATTTATTATTATCATTATTTTTTTTTCTTCTTGGGGTGACCACTTCTTAAAAGGGGTTCAACCGAGGGGTTCACCCTCAATAAAAAGGGTTCATTTTCAAAATTTCAATATAACCATATGAATACGAAAATCCAGATAAAACATAATTAATATTTTTGAGACCTTTACATATGGATATTTTATTATTTCACTTGAATCATTAAGAGCCGGAGCTTTGAAGGGCTTTCCTTCATGTTCTTGTTTCATCCACCAATTTGCTCATATTTTCCTTCACCTATTATTACCATGATAGTATTAGCTCTCTCTCTCTCTCTCTCTCTCTCTCTCTCTCTCTCTCTCTCTCTCTCTCTCTCTCTCTCTCTCTCTCTCTCTCTCTCTCTTAACAATTTTCCTTCCCTTTTCTCCTGTATTCATTTTGTTCTAATTCATGTATCTCTCCTATCTCTTTTATTACATCATCCATCACCCTTCACTCACCGTACATTTCCACTCTTTCTTTATTTTACTTTCTTTACTTTACTTTCCTCCTTCCTCCCTTTCTCCTTCCCTTTATCTACGTCGTCCTTATACTTTGATTTTTTTGTCTATGTCTTAAACCCGTCTTTCTTCTCTTTATTCCAACTTCTCTCTCTTATCTATTTCACTCTCTTTTCCTCCTCCTTCCACTCTACTCTCTCTCTCTCTCTCTCTCTCTCTCTCTCTCTCTCTCTCTCTCTCTCTCTCCTTTTCTTCTGCCTTTTCCCTCCCTCCACTCTCCCCTCCACTTGCAAGACCTAAACACTCCATTCTACATGTTTTTGTGAGAGGGTGACGCTCCTCTATTAAAACGAACGAGGAGGGAGAGAACGAGAGGAAGGGAATGGAGGAAGGAAGGAAGGAATAGAAGAGAGAGAGAGAGAGAAAGAGAGAGAGAGAGGAGAGAGAGGGGGGGGAGGATGATGGGGAAGGTGAACAAAAAGGAGAAAGGAAAGGAAAGGGGGAAAGGATGATGGGAAAGAGGATGGGGAGGAAGGAAGGAAGGAAAGGAAGGAAGGGAGGAATAGGAAAGAGAGAGAGGATGATGATGATGGGGAAGGTGAAAGAGAAGGAGAAAGGAGAGGAAAGGGAGAAAGGGGGAGATAGAAAAGAAATGTGAGAACGAGAGGATGGGAATGAAGGAAGGAAGGAGGGAAGGAAGGGAGGAATAGGAGAGAGGAGATGATGGGGAAGGTGAAAGAGAAGGAGAAAGGAGAGGAAAGGGGAAAGAGAAAGGACATGTGAGAGTGAGAAACATAAGAAGAGGGAGCGAATGAGAGGAAAAGAAAGAAGGAAGGAAGGAAAGGAGAGAAGAGAGAGAGGAGATGACAGAGGAAACGAAGAAGAAAGAGGAAGAAGTGGAAAGAGAGAAAGGAGAATAGAGAAAATAAGTGTAAAGGGAGAGAGACGAAGATAAAGACATAAAAGAGAGGAGGAAATAAAGGATGGAAAGATAAAAATGAAGGAACACGAAGAAGGGGGAGAGGAAGAACCAAATAAAGTGTAATAGACTCACAAAGGGCAAGAAAGAGGAGATAATAAAGTGAAAAGAGGGGAAATTGGAGGAAAAAGAAATTGAGGGGGGAGTAAAAGGGGGGGGGCGAAGCAGAGGGTGAAAAGAGAGAGAGAGATAGAGAGAGAGATAGAGAGTGAGAGATAGATAGATAGATAGAGAGAGAGAGAGAGATAGATAGAGAGAGAGTGAGAGATAGAGAAAGAGATAGAGATAGATAGATAGATAGATAGATAGATAGAGATAGATAGATAGAGATAGAGAGAGAGAGATAGAGATAGAGAAATAGAGATAGAGATAGAGAAATAGAGATAGAGATAGAGAGAGAGGGGAAATAAAAGAAGGGGTTAAAGATAGAGAGCAAACGCAAGAGAATCGTAATCAGCTTTAAATGGTAATAGGAGGACGTTAGAGAAGGAGGAAGTGAAAAAAAAAGAGTGAGAGGAGGAGGAGGAGGAGGAGGAGGAGGAGGAGGAGGAGGAGGAGGAGGAGGAGGAGGAGGTAGAGGAGGAGGAGGAGGAGGAGGACATAAAAAGTAAAAAAAAAAAAAGACACAACAGAAGACTGGAAAAAATATGGAAGATGGAAAGAAAAGTGAAGTAAAAATGGATATGCTCAATGTTATAATAATCATATAGAAAAAGAATAAGAAATAAGGAGAGGGCATGTACTGTATAAAAAAGAAATAAATGGAAAAGACAAGATAGAGTGGAAGGACATAAAAGTAAGTGGTAAAAATAAGAATGTAATGGATGATAAAAAAAACAGAAAGAAAAATACAAGGAGAAAATGGTCAAGAGAAAATTATAATAGATAGATGATAACAGTAGAGGAAAAGAAATAGATAGATGATAAAAAAAGATGTAAAAAGAAATAGAAGGAGAAAATAGTCAAGAGATTTTTGTAATGGATAGATGATAAAAAAAAGAGAATGAGAAATGGGAATAAATTATCAAAGAGAAAATTGCAATGAACGAATTATAAAAGAAAAGGAAAAGAAATAGAAGAAGAAAATGGCCAAGAGAAATGGAGTAATGGATGGGTGATAAAAGAAGAGGAAGGAGAAAATGAACAAGAGAAAAACACTAATAAATGAACGATAAAATGAATAAGAAGGAGAAGAAGTATAGGAAAAGGAATTGGCCAAGAAGAGAGAGAGCAAGAGGCAAAAAAGGTCCAAAGATCAAAGGAGACACACACACACACACACACACACACACACACACACACACACACACACACACACACACACACAACCTTCACCTCCTCCACCTTCACCTCCCGACGAGACAGACGTAATGATTCCACTCCCACCCACCTAATGTCTTCACCTCGTTGACATTTGCAGCTCCCCTCGTCAGAATATATATAAAAAAATAATAATAAAAAATAAAACCACCTCACCTGTCACTATGAAGGTCAGGAAGGAGGCTCTTTGATGACTCTGAGAAATATTGTAAGTAGTATTGGCACAGTCAGTCGCTTGGAACAGTTGAGTGTATTAATCTTATTAATTAAGGGTACAAGCTATTGGGACTGCATGGGATTACACACACACATACACATACATAATTAATAGCTTCTGCCACAGTCATGCGTATAATATTGTGGGTTAATAATAATGTAAATATTGTTCCACTATATTCCATAAACTTGCCAGCATCCGAGAAGCGTTGTTTATCTTCTTAATACTCCCACACTAATGCTTCAACAACAGATAATTACGTATGAATCCTCTTATTCAGAACGGTTCATGCAGAGGTCATGTATATACAAACAACATACTACTCTCAGACCACCTACGGATCACACACACACACACACACACACAACAACATATTCAGACCACACATGCCTCACAAACTTCCACAGATCACACACACACACACACATAACACATTCTGACCACACACACACACATACCACCCGTAGAGCACACAGACCACACACATACCACCCACATAACCTACCAACCAACCAACCACCTGCCTGCCCCAGACCATTCAAGCCAGCAACATATAGTACCTACTTCGGTCCAGCTCATGAAATCTGGCTCTCCACTCGAGGTTCCGGGGCTCTGATCTCTACCAAAGAGCCTATTTCCAGCGGTAAAAAATATTCCTCCGGCAAAGCAGTGTAGCTCGTATGTTGTTTTTTGGTGGGTAATGGGCGATACAACAGCTAGGGCTCAGCAAAGGGCCTCGTGAGCCAGTTCCAGATTGTTGCTTCTCCCATCCAGCACTGAAAACTTACTTGTGGAGTTGTCTACTTACACTTGTGGAGTTGTCTACTTACACTTGTGGAGTTGTCTACTTACACTTGTGGAGTTGTCTACTTACACATTTAACAACAGTGTGCAGTTAGGACACTCAAGTGAAAGTCTATATTATCAAGAAGAATATTATTAATTAATCTACTGAATCATGTAATACGCTTACCTTACCTATCTATTATATACCACACTGGGATGGACCCCTACTTTTTCTATGATATATTCCAAAGGATAAAGTGATCCTTAGTGATACTATATAGCAAGGATCGAAATATCCGTGCTGTCAGTGGTATTTGTATTTCTTTTCTACTGCTTGCATGTACTACCTTGCAACCATGCTGCCTGTCCTTCCTCTCCC
>JAWZYT010004010.1:5000-40000 GCA_034508575.1 Petrolisthes manimaculis | reverse complement strand
AATGTCTCACTTTTATATTACATACTGTGTGTAATTACATATAAAAGATGTGGAGTATGGTCGAGTACCGGTAGTTACATTTTTGTGCTCCATTACTTTATCATTAAACAATTCCATTTAATGTCTCTCTTTTTTATTATATACTTCGTGCGATAATATTATATAATAAACAATAGGACAAAGAAGAATTATCGATGCATTACAGCCACTAATCTGCTTCACACTCCATTTAACGGGATGAAGATTAAACAGGATGAAGATTTAAACACACCCAGGAGTAACTCGACTTTGATGCAAAAAATTACTCTTAAGTATCAGAAAACTACACTAACTCTTTGGTTATGAAGGAGAGGTATCACAAAGAGGGCACCAACACGGCCCAAACGTTGTAAGGTCCTCAGTAGTAAACTCTTTTTGCTCTTTGTGGGTGTTTTTCTCGCCTTTGTGGGTGTTTTTCTCGCCTTTGTCAAATTCACGGCATTGTGAAAACTAGACTTGAGGGCTTTCCTTTCCTTTACATGTCGTAGGTAAAGAAAAATATTACTTTAAAGAACATTTATTGTATGTACGATGTGTTATCTAAGTTCATTCGCTTTTGATAACAATATAATACAATATTTTATATAATGGAGAAACACCATTTATCCATCAAACTGAAAAGTAACTTAAAAAGAAAGAAAAATATAAACTATTTTTCTTTTATTTTGCATTGTAAAATTTGGTTGTCAATAAATCGGTAAAATAATTATCAACATGAACTTTGACCCTCCCTTTATCATGGTAACCTCAGTTCATATATTTTTCTGTCAGAGTATATTACCTGATGCTACGTTACTGCTGATGACCAAACTTTACAATGGCCATTTCTCAGAATTATTGGTCTGTGGGGCAACATTTTATCTTTGTAGAGCTGCACCACCGATGATACTTGACGTAGTTTATCTCCGTTTACAAGTGAGGTGGAAAATGTTCTCCTCCTCCTTCCAGTAACCATTATCTAAGGTCCCAATTTGAGACACCAAGTTATGCTTTGGTACTGGGGAGAGTAGTGATGGATGGTAGTGGTGAGTACCGAGACGATATTCATTCACTTGCTTGGACTTGGTACTGAAGGATGTCGACAGTATTTTCTTTTTAGCCTAAAGCATATTTGATTCAGATACGAGACAGTGCACATTAAAAAAAATTAATTCAATCACCATAACATTCCTAAATACGATCTAGTATTTCCTTTTTTCGCAGAAGGGACCAAGGATTAAGGTACTTACGAGGTGGCCGCGTCTAGGCAATATCTATAACAATATCCCCCAAACTCATAAAGTGTTAATCTGATACAATCATTGCCGTTCTCCCTTTCACTGGAACCATTCCAAAACACCGCACATTCCTGGCATCATTCCCAAAAGGCATTTAGCTGCTCCCGTCCAGTGCACAGTCGTAAGCAAAAGTTTCCCTGTGCGTGTGTGTGCTGGCCGTGAATGTTCAGGGTATCAGAACTCCAACCAGGCACGCTGAAATCCGCTCAGGAACCTTACACTTTATATCTTTGGTTTCCCTTCATGTTCTCACTATACAAGAATAGAGTCCTCATGAGATAATATTAATTCATATGTAATTCTAAAGCGGTTTGTACCACCTGGCAAGATTTTTATTTTGAATGCAGTAGAAGGTGACAGGTATCCATAAAGAGTGAGGAGATGGAAGAGTTTAAAGTGTAAACAGAAACCCTTTGTGACGATGAAAGACATTTTTGAGGGTGACACTAGGCTTTGTTGACCAACATTATAAAGTATATCTATTTCATTATGTGTTTCACCAACGTGGATTGCATGTGCTTTATATTTGCCTAAAATTAATACAATAATTATGTATAGTGGATTATCGTCAACAGTCAATGGAAAATACATGTTTGAAATCCGTTAAATTAACCAGACAGAGTAAGTCTTACTGACGTTAACTGCATTACTGACAAGCATAAATTATCTTCTCACAAAATCAAATGTTTTAGAGTTTGGGCTCAGGAATTATAAGGTGTAGCTTAAACATTGTAACTCCGTCAGAATAAACTTTATTCTTATTGTTAAGTGATTTATAATACGTACTTTTTGAATGACTGGAACAGATCAATAAAGACGGAGAAGAAATGATACAAATATCTGTAAGAAATTGAGATGCTTATGGTAAATGAAAATTTTAAACTATGGTTTACAAATAATCGAGAAAAAAAAAAAAAAAAAAAAACTTGTGATGTCTGCGTTGGAAGCCCCCGCCATCCATATGTATGTAAGAGTTATTTAAAGAGACACGGCTTTTTTTTCGCAAGCATCCCAGTCACTGATAAATGTAGTTAGTTGTGTTCCGAGTGAAAGCAAGTGCCCATTTGGCTACAACTCCTTCCTATACATTAATGTTCTCAGAGACTCGTGGTAATATATAATGTATCTTCGGTAGAGAGAACCCCATTGTTAAGTAGTAAAGAATTAGTTATTTATTGCACTTGAGTTTTATTTGAGGTGGTGGATGGATGGATGGAACCTCATTTTACGCCACATGATACAGTAGGTTCATCCTGTGTAGTAGAAAATAAGTTGGCAGGAAGCACGTTGTCTTAATTAAGTGGTCGAGATTCATTTCAGACGGTAGAGGATTAGTAGAGGAAAGAAAACTGTTTTATGGATGTTTTGAGCCGATCTTATGGTGAGAGGATTTCACTTAAGACAATGGAATTTCATTTTAGGGAGGAACTCTGTATCTTAATAAGTAACAGATATATTTCGGAGTTGTCGACAAACATACATTAGTGAGTGTAATGAGTTTGCTGGAGCACATGTGTCATCTTAGCCTGCCCACCTCCTCGTTCCTTGCTTCCTGCCTCCTTCCTGTTGGACCTTGCCTTCTTCACTTACACTCCACATATATATTTCATGTTATGCGAATTTAATTTTTACCCACATTCCAGCTCTAATTGCGTTAACATTTTCACTTCCCTTGCCTTTTATTTCTTACAGTTGAGCATATAATAAATTATATTCATGCTATACTATATACTGTCAAGATTTTATTTTTTATATGCGTTTGTATAATATGGCGGTATTAGATACATAATAAATGAATTTATTTTTCTACAAGTGTTTCTAAAAAATAATGATTTATTTTTATAGAGGTAAACTAATAAATTAGTTAACATTATAATTCGTCTGCCATATTTTTATCGTGTTCTCCTTTACGTGTTTAAATAAAAGTACATCACAATCTAATAAATATTTATAATATATAATCTATAATTCATTTCTGGTTTGGGGTTAAATTAATTAAAAAAAAATCTTCTTTACTCATCTAAAAATCTTACTTTATTAATTCAAGAAATTACTCTTTTTTCTCAACCAAAAATCTAACTTAATTACCTATGTCTGTATGTAAGTACCTATAGATCCAGGCAAGAAAGGATACAATTAACACAGACACTTTTTCATCTTTAGGGTCATCAGTTCCCCAACCTAACATTACTAACATTTATCATAGTAACAATACGACACAGTTCTTCCTTAATTCCCTTCATTTAGCCACTAACAAATAAAGGTAAGATTTAACACCACGCACAATAATAAGTTCCATACATACATACGCTCAATAATCCTTCAAATGAATTTATAAAACCATCAACTGGTAATTATTAACCTTTATTAACCTTTCATCCATGTAATCACGCACACACCAAAATATTTACGCACCTAATCAACCGAGGACACATTTTAACATTATGGAGAGATATTTTTGTTGGTGATGAATAGGAAGACCTCTGATTCCTCAAAACTATGCCACGAAACAGATCCCCTATTGGAGTACGTACCATTGAGGGTATTTGTGTTCTGATATAGTTAGGAGGAATCAGAGGCCTTCCAATTTACCAACAAGAGAATCTCCCCTTAATTAAAACACACTACTGATACATCAACTAACACTTGGGCATTGCTATTCTCTCTGCTTGCAAGTTTTAGCTCCCAAACAAACAAACAAGCATATATTAATATTATTTTTATTATATGGCTGAGTCACCCTTCACCAAACTCAAACCAACATTGTATTATACATGTCCATCATACACCAGGTACACAAGGTACAGTATTCATATATACATAGACCCATTGGACAGTTGGATAATATCTACCCACACGTTTCTCTCTCTCTCTCTCTCTCTCTCTCTCTCTCTCTCTCTCTCTGTGTGTGTGTGTGTGTTCTAGTACCTTTCTTTGTTCTCGCACCTGACACCAAATGAATGAGGATATTATTTTAAGAGGTCACATTCTTCTGGCAACATCGAGTATGTCTACAGCAGACTAGACAAATATATTATGTACACTCGTGATACATAATTTCTGACCAGAGACAAACGGCAGGCACCACACACACACACACATACCCTGTATTCGAACTTAGCCTCTATAGGTGTACTGGGTGGGGAAATGAGCAATACCAGGCGATTCGAAACTTTCTGCTCCTCACACTCTGGTCAGAAATTATGTATCACGAGTGTACAGTCACGGGTGATAGTGCTACACCAGGGTCCAAGGAGTGATGGAGAGCAACTGAACAGTTCGACAAAGTGAATCTTCTAAACCTCTCTCAACGTTGAGAATGGTTTGGAAATTCACTTGTTCGAACTCTGTTCAGTTACTTTAAAACACTCTTTGGACCCTTGTCCACCACTATCAGCCATGACTGTACGCTGGTCGTATACTTTACTTTGGATCTCTGTATACGGTAGTAGTTTATGTTACACACACACACACACACACACACAAACAACATTCTCACAGGCGCATAAATATAATGGTAGACACATGCACACACACAAACAAACAAACACATTCTCAAACACATTCTCACAGGCGCATAAACACAATGAAACACACGTACACATACACACAAAGCATTCTCACTGGCGCACACACACACACACACACACACACACACTAGCCTGGTGTTGACGCGTGCAAGGGAATAATAAAACCAGGTATTGGTCTGAACCATTTGGGTCAATACATCCCATTGGGATCATCCTTTTATATATGGGAAGCAACGCCAACTCTCACTCTCTCTCTCTCTCTCTCTCTCTCTCTCTCACACTCTTACTCTAGCCTCTCTCTCTCTCTCTCTCTCTCTCTCTCTCTCTCTCTCTCTCTCTCTGAATATGTGTGTGTGTGTATTTGCTTTTGTTGTGTATATGCGTGCTTGGATATGAGTACATGTTTTATTCGTGTTCGTGTGACTGTACGTGTGCCTTGTGTGCATATGCGTGTGTTTGTATGTATATATGTGTGTGTGTGTGTGTATTTCTGCAACTGAGTGCGTGTGTGTGTGTGTATTTTTGCAACTGAGTGCATGTGTGTGTTGCAGGCATATTTTCAGATATCTTTCTGACCTTCAATAACATTATATCTATCCTCCTGGCATCATATCTGGTGCCTTTACTTACTTACTTACTGATGCTGCTGTTTGTGTGATATTTTTGATTTTGTCTTTTCCGTCTGTGATCTCTTTATTGTTGTTCTTTTGTTTTTCCGTCTGTGATCTCTTTATTGTTGTTGTTATTTTTTTTTTACTGTGTGTATACGAGAGGGTATTGTTGTTATCGTCTATTCCATTTCTGATCACTTGCTGTCTGTTGCCCTTTTCTTGGTTACTGTATACAGCATTGACCTTTAAAGTCTTTGCTACCCACTGTAGAATAAAAATGGTTATGTCCGGCGAGTCAATAATGCCAATCCAATCCATACAGACGTCATTTCTCTTCTTTATTTGTTGGGTTACTAATGTTAGGTTCTTTCGTCAAGGTGACTGGAGGCTATAAAGATGGAAGTGTACGTATGTATTATTGGGTGGCGACACTGGTGGGTGACTGATTTCCGACAAACTGTGATTCAACTTGACAAATTCTTTTCTCGAATACTGAAGTAATCTGTTGCATCGTATACTTCTAATGTGACGACACGAGCTAATACTTTCGAGGAATTAAGGGGATAATTCATTTTTGTTACACTGGAGTGCCTTGATTCCTCCAATGTATGCCACGAAACAGAACCACAAGAGCAGAAATAATGGTGTTCCGTTAATTGGTATAGTTTGGAGAATTCAGTTGCTCCAGATTTACCACCAACACAAACTTTCCTTCCCCCTTTAGACACTTTAATGTACTACTAACTGTATACTATTCCCTTCGTACATTCCACACACATATTCAGCTTCTCACTCGCTACTCGCAATCAGTCTGAGTTTCTGAAAGACTGGGGTTTTCTGATGACATTTTAAATCGTCTGGTATTAGTTTGAGCATATAACTACACAAGATGAACATAATGCTGTTGTTTATGTGTTAACTGAAGTACTTTTAAAACCTCTGAAGAACCTCTGCAATGATTTTTTTGACAGAGGAATATCGTCTTGAGAAACTTGCCAAAAAATGAGAATAATTATCAGCAGTTGTTTATGAGATGTCAACTGCAAAACCCACAAATTAGGAATAAATTATATATTATGTGACCGTTCAGTATCTTAATTAAGGGGAGAGTCTCTTGTTGGTGAATTGGAAGGTCTCTGGTTGTCTCCAAACTATGCCACGAAACAACAGATCCCCAATTGGCAACACTGAGGTGATTTGTTTCCTGGCATAGCTTGGTGGAATCAGTTGCCCTCAAATTTATCACCAAGACAATGTTGTTAATTAAAGTGTTGGTGATGTGTTACTTAAAGGAGTGTGGGAGTAGGGGACAGGTTTGTGGGGGTGGGGTGGTGGTGCGGGAATAGAGGTAAAAAGCCTGTCCCCCTATTCCCGTAATCCCCTAATCTCCTCCAAGCCTGACCCTTATTCCCGCACCCCCAAAAACAACCTGACCCCCCAAAAAACTCTAACCCCCCCCCCCCCCAACCCTGTCCCCCTATTCTCACCTCCTTCCCTTAACTTCTCTGTTCTGCATCACTCTGTCCCGTAGTTTTAAAAAAAATTGAGGGCCCTTACTGGAGCTCTATGAATTCTCCAAACTACTCCAGGCAACAGATTCCCTATTAGAAATACTGAAGCGTTTTGTGGCCTGGATTATTTGGAGGGTTCATAGAGCTCCAGTAAGGGCCCTCAATTTTTTTAAAACTACGGGTGTCTGTCTGTCTGTCTGTGTGTTCCCCTCTCCTGCACGCTCATCCTCTCGCTAACCTTATCTTCAATTCGTCAATACTTCGATCTGCAGGTATATAGTCATTATCCGTCCATCTACCTGCACCAGCGTCCACTCCACACAACTCTACCCTCTTCTCCTCTTCTCTTATGATCGTGTATGAGAATGGGAGACTTGTGATTCCTCCTGACTAGCCTATGCCACGAAACACGCTCCTCTCCTTACTCTTACCCTCTTCTCTTATGGACCCTGTGATCGTGTATGAGAATTGGAGACTTGTGATTCCTCCTGACTAGCCTTTGCCACTAAACAAGCTCCTCTCCCTATAGGTGTGTGTGTGTGTTTCGTGGCAATATTTGAAGGACTCATTTACCTCCAATTTTCTGACTCCATCACAGGGTCCCTTTAATTCTGGGACTACAATGATCTGTGTTAACTTATATATTCTATGACCTTTTGACGTAATTATAGTGGTTCCGTCTAAGGAGAATAAGATAATTATATAAATGTTTTCATTTTCAAAGAAAAATTGCACAGTACTAATATCAGCACTTGTTTAACTTTGCTAATCTGAAAGCCACCCACAGACATTTTACTGTCAGTTCGTCAGTTGTGTTCCCGACATTATTCATCCGGAGTTGATTTATTCCTCCTCTGATTCTATTACACCATTTCAATTGTTTCGAGTACTTGCAAATTTAGATATCCATTATCATACTAACAAGATTTTCTACCTGTTCTTTAGAGTACCCAGGGAGGGATCTTTAGAAATATCAGCCTCAGTCAGACCTTCTATCCAACTATTTACCAGCGCACCTTCATACTCTTAGTCCACTACTCACCATCGACTCAGGCTCGTAGTTTAAAAAAAATTGAGGGCCCTTACTGGAGCTCTATGAATCCTCCAAACTACTCCAGGCAACATATACCCTATTCGAAACACTAAAACGTTTTGTGGCCTGGATTATTTGGAGGGTTCATAGAGCTCCAGTAAGGGCCCTCAAATGTTTTAAAACTACGGGTGTCATTTATCCACCAAAACCACACACATAGACTATCTTGGTTACAGCCGTTCACGTACACTCGGATGCCATAGTCTCCAGCCCACCTGAGTCGAAGCCCTAAGTCTGAATGAAGCAGGCGATTTCTAGACGACAACCCACTCAAACCATCAACACAAATCTCGAACACAAATCTCGAACCAATGGAGGCTTTGGGTGGGCTTCGACTTACTGTAGGTGGTCTAGAGACTATAATATTATATAGTACGTACACATTGTTTACTCTATTCCACATGTATGCACTCCTTTGTTCGGCTGTTCCCGTCCAGATTCTACACCTGCCACGCCCAAACCCATCCTAGGAATGCGGTGAGTTGAACTTTACGGAAAAGGTCAATCCGTCCGGCTGGGGTAAATATTGGCCACAGTCTCCTAAAATGTCACTCGATGGTTCAATATCTTGGGTCCGGTCAGCCAATGAGGTGTTGGACTAGTACGCGTCATCACACGTGACTGATGTGGGGACCAATGAGGGGGAGAGGAGCCTAATGATGTCACAGTATACCTATTCGTCTTGGCCAATGGGAAGGGGAATGTTATTGACGTCACTTTGCATAACTGGTGCTGTAACCAAGTGCATAGCCAGCAAAGGTTAGGAAATCGACCCATCAGTGCATTCCTTGATTTTTTTATACATGGCCGCAACAGAGGAATGTTTGCTGTTGTAACAAAATTTTATTACAGGATATTCCAACCTATTAAATAATACACAGATAAAAAACCTTCATTTCAGATATTACTATTAATTGATTGTCGAGTTTTTATATATCTACAATTGAGCTTACTTACAACTCAAGTTATAAGAGTTTATAACAGAAGTGACAAGTGGTTCCCAAACTGGACTGGTGCCCTTTGATTGACACTTGAAATAACTACAAAAGGATGCTAAGTCATCCACCAACAAATATGTATGATATTAATATTCTCTAATAATTATTGGATGACATTTAGTAATTGGATTACATCTAGTACTAGAATAGGATATCTTTTACTAACTTATCGTTTAATAGTATGTGTAAACTCATTATTATAGAATTAAAAAAAAATCACATACATCATAATATAAAAAAAATATTTTTCGATGGGAGAACGTGTGAATAAAAAATACAACAAAATGAGGAGTTATGTGAAGAAGTTTGGGTAAAATATCAGATCATTAGTCCTTCCCTAAATTAAAACTAAAACGACTCCAGGAATTACTATACGGCCCTATTGTCTCGGGCCAATTGACTACCTCGTATTTTCTCTGTGTTGTTTTACTACAATTCAACGTTAAATATAATCGGTAATGACAAATTCTCGAGTAAATTCTCTCACACATATGCAATTGTACTGTACCATAATGCAAGTATATAGATAACTATAAACCATTCGTTCAAAACAAAAAAATATATAAAAATACATTCGGTATATTCATGCAGAAACCCCCATTATAAGCCTAATATATAAAGTACACGGCTGAATACAATCAGAGACATGTACAGCCATGCATATGCTATATATAAGCCTTTAGTGGTCCAGGGAGCGAGGGAGGCGGAAAGCTAGATGGAGTGTGAGGATGTTACAGGCAGTTAACTAGATGGAAGGGGAAGGTATGTTAGGCAAGGAGACACAGCGGAGGTAGAGCTTCACAGTCACTGTTTACTTGGATGACAATGTAGTGGAAGACAGGTGTGTCAACGGTACTATATGAATTGCAAAAATGTGTATGGAATATAGAGTTTAATTTTCTATACAGTGAATAATAACCATATTTGATTATGCCTATTTTTACTCATTTTTCTACATCCTCGGTTTGTGTCAAATTATTCCCCTAATTTAATTTTTTTTAATGTGTCAATGCTTCGTACAGGAAAATGTTTGTATATTATTCGTCCGTTCATCTGACTGAACTACATTCATCGTCTAATATGTACAATACCTGTATTTGAGATTGTGTGTGTGTGTGTGTGTGTGTGTGTGTGTGTGTGTGTGTGTGTGTTCTCCCCAAGAGTTGCGCTTAACCAGTTGCAAATTGGAACACATATGCAATTTATCACGAGGAATCCGGTGATGTGCTTTACAGTTTACAACGTCGTCGCCTTCATTGCCAATGTCTATGATGTTAAAATTCTCCCTGTACGGTATGTAATACATGGAGCTACAAACTCCATGGAAACCACACGGAAAGGGATGACTAAAGTTATGGACACCATAACGTTTTTCATAGGTTGAGTTACACACACATACTGTAGGTATAAAAGGAATTGGTTGGCTCAGGGTCATGGATTGGTTGGTCGGTGGTAAAGGGTTGGGTCTATAGCCAATCTGGGCAAATTGATTAATCTTTTTGTAAAGTAAGCTAGAGATTAATTTTGAATATATTTATAATATTTAATTCCATCGAATTATTAATTCGACCTTTGTCTACAACTCCTTACAAACACTGATTGGATCTCAGTCTGATACAAAGATTATAATCATATTGAAACACAAGCCTAAAGTATTAAATGAAGCTTCAACATCCAAATTGGTTCAATGTTTGCAGATGACGTATTTCTTTTAACAGACTTCAGATTTATTATAAATGTTGTATCCATGCAAGATGAAAAGTGTATTTGAAGGTTTTCTATTGAATAGTTCACTTTCTCCAGTGCTGCATATCTGTAGGTCATTAAGGTTCTTCAATGTAATAGGAATATACAAGCTTACTCTTACATCAAGTACAGCCTTCTCTCTCGTTCCCACACCATTTTTACTCTATCAGTTTACACACACACACTTTCTGCTCCTCCTCCTCCTCCTTCTCTTCCTCGTGATCGTCCTTCTTCACTTCCTCCTCCTCCTCCTCCTCCTCCTTCTCCTCCTCTTCTTCCTCCTCCTTCTCCTCCTCCTCCTTCTCCTCCTCCTCCTCCTCCTCCTCCTCCTCCTCCTCCTCCTCTTCTCTCCTCCTTCTCTTCTCTCCTCCCTCGCACCAACTGATATTAAATTCTAGCCGTCACTTCTCTCGCCCTTCGTCTGTGATATTTCCTTTCTCCCCTCTTTCCTTCCTTCCTTCTTTCCTTCCTTCTTTCACTCTCTCTATCCCTTTCCTTATTTTTATTTCCAGCCTAAGTAACTGAGGACTGAACTCTTATAATTATATGCTTATCATCTGAGACTCAATATTTTCTATCGACCCAAACTAATCTGTGAGTATAATTCTTTATCTGTCTGTCTGTTTCTGTCTGTCTCTCTGTCTGTTTATCTGTTTCTCTCTCTCTCTCTCTCTCTCTCTCTCTCTCTCTCTCTCTCTCTCTCTCTCTCTCTCTCTCTCTCTCTCTCTCTCTCTCTCTCTCTCTCTTTCTCTCCTATCCATCTATCTCTCTATCTATCTTTCGACTTTCATGTATCTGTCAATCTGAGTCTGTCAATATGCCACTCGCCATCCCTCTCCTCCTAGCAATCTGCCTCACTCACTCCCTCTTTAAACACACACACACACACACACACACACACATACATACACACACACACACACACACACACACACACACACACATATATATATATAACATTAATCATATCACTTGCTTTCTTTCTCAGTCATTTTACATCCTAGCTGTCTTATTAGTCTGTTGCTTGAGGTGCTATCTATCCCTTTCACTGTCTCTCACTCTTTCTCCCACTCTGGTTCTCCTTTCACTTTCACAAACTCTTGACGACTTATTACTTGTCAAAGTGAAATGGCTTCTATTCCTGCCTCCCCACCCCTGCCTCCTCCTTGACTTCCTTCACACCGCCTTAAGGACCCTGTGATCTCGTGTTTGGTTGAGACTTGGAGGCTTCTGATTCCTCCTGACTATACCACGAAACAAGCTCCTTCCATATACTAGATGCTTCGTGACAATATTTGAAGGACTCATCTCTCTCCAATTTTCGGACTGCATCACAGGTTCCCTTAAGTTTCCACCCACCCCTCGACTTCACTCTTTAACTCCATTAGACTGAACTGTGTAATCGACTTTCATTAACCAAAAAATAATAACGTTGCTGTGAGGCCCGGCTCTTTCTCTATACATTTTGATATCGATGAGGAGAGCAGTGTAATTATTAAGGGCCCCTGTGATGTAGTCGGAAAATTGGAGGTAAATGAGGCTCTCAAATATTGTCACGAAACGCCACCTATAACGGAAGGAGCTTGTTTCGTGGTATAATTAGGAGGAATCAGAAGCCTCCAATTCTTATACACGATCTGGCCAGGATTATTAAGTTTTCCAAAATTCCTATCCTCACAAATTATTGCCTTAAGGATACGAATGAATATGAAATCTTGTGTTAATATAAAGATTCACATTGGCACTACAACTTTCCACGTCAGGAAATAAACATCCACGACAACTTTCCCACATTGGTTAGTGCCGAAACGGAAAGGAGTATGTAGGGAAGAGGTAGGGTACTTGGCAGACATAAAAAAAAGAGTATGATTTTTTGTGGTAGAAGTATGTATACCCCATAAAAAGTGAGCGATGTTTTTGAGTGATTACCGATACGAATACCGATGTACGAGTGTAATAGTTGTAAGGTGAGGGACATACGAGTTCACTACAAATTCCAAAAATCTGACTAACTCGAGCATCGAACCCTTGCTCCTACAGTTGCGAGCTCAGAGAAGTACTGTAGAATTAACCTAACTTAACCCCACCCACCCAACATCTTAAGAGGGTGTGGGAGTAGGGGACAGGCTTGGGGGGGACTGGGGGGTTGCGGGAATAAGGGAACAGGATTGGGTTGGGTAGAAAGCCTGTCCCCCTATTCCCGCACCTCCCTAACCCCCCCAAAACCCCCCAAGCCTGTCCCCTTATTCCTACAAACCCTTAAAGCTACAGGGTTCAAAGCCCAGTGTTATTATTCTCGTATATCTGAGAGGGAAAATGAACGTGTACTGTAATGCTCCTGCAAGACGTAACTACTCTGAAATGGCTTTGCTGCACAAATATATTATCATAATTATCTCATCAGCACTCCTCGCCTCCTCCTTCTTCTTCTCCCTCCGTCCACTGCTGCCCTTCTTCTTGTTTATCTTGACATTCTTGTTCTCTTATCACTATCTATCTACTCCATTCATTTCCCCCGAACCTTTTTCTTTTTTTTCACTGTTTCTTCTTTTCCATTTTCGTGGTCTCTTTTGCTCTTCTCTTAATCTTTTTCTTCCCTCGTTTCCACTATAAAGAGGTTTAAGTACGCACGTTCGCACACGCACATACACAAACACACGCACACATTTTTTTTTCTCTCTCTCTCTCTCTCTCTCTCTCTCTCTCTCTCTCTCTCTCTCTCTCTCTCTCTCTCTCTCTCTCTCTCTCTCTCTCTCTTTGTCTGTCTGTCTCCCTTGCATTTGCTCAACTCCCGTCCTGGCCTCTCCCTCCCTCTCCCTGCCTCCCTCCCTCCCTCACCCTGCCTCTATGCCACCGTGCCTCCCTCCCTCCCTGCCTCCCTCTACTTCCCTCCCTCCCTGCCTCCCTCTCTCCCTCCCTCTCCCTGCCACCGTGCCTCCCCAGAGAGCATCAAGTTGAAGGCCTTGGGGACATGGTCACGAGTTGTTTAGGTGTTCGTCTGCTTCTTGTCTTACTCTCCACTTCATTCAGTTACTTATTTATTTTATAGGTATGTATGTATCCCTTTGCGTCTGAGTTACTTGGATAATCTCATGCAGTATATTTTTTAGTTGTTGTAGTTTTTCCTTCCTTCCTTCCTTTACACATTCTTCTAGCAATCTTCCTTCCTTCCTTCACTCACTCACTCCCTCCCTCATAACCTCATCCCTTTGTTACTTCCGCATGTTCTAAGTTCTTCCCTCCCTTCCTTATCCAACTAAAACTTTCACCTACTTTACTACTAAGTGTTCCCTCAACATAATTTCCATCATCTGTCTTCATTATCTCTCACCGTACAGACAGGGGCAAAATTATGTCTCATCTTTCAGAGTATATACAGTATGCTACGAAAACAAGAAATATATTGAAAATGTGATGGGATTTGGATTTGCTTGTGTCTACAGGTTTTCCCTCTCATATTCTTTCCTCTCTTTCAATTTTTTTCTTTGCTCTCCTGGTTTCTTAAAAAAAATTCACATATCCTCTATCTTCCCTTACTTCCTTCCTATTTTTCTTCCTTCCATCAATCCATCTTGCTTTTCTTCATCAGGTGCTGCAAAGAACTGAGCCAACAATCCATCTGCAGTTTCTCTATTACTATATTCCTGTGTCCAAATATTAATAAACAGTACGACTGAGAACAGTTAAAGGGACCCTGCGATGTAGTCAGAAAATTGGAGATAAACGAGTCCTTCAAATATTGCCACGAAACACCACCTATATGGAAGGGGCTCGTTTCGTGGCATGGTTAGGAGGAATCATGCAGAAGCCACCAATAATATTCATACACGATCACACAGGGTCCTTATGGGGCGGGAGTAATAAGGGGGAAGTTCATGTGCGTGACAGTGGTTTCCGTCAGTCCTTTGATTCGCTTCACGCTGCCCTCCCATTAACCAACTTATCTCTTCATTATCCTTCTGCTCTCATATCACCTAATGGATTTGTCTCGTGTGGATGATTTGGAGGTCTACTGAATCATCTAAAAGAATACTACAAAACATATCTCTCATCTCTCATCATAGTATCTCTCTTTATAGTATCTCTCATTATAGTATCTCTCATTATAGTATCTCTCATCTCTCATTACAGTATCTCTCGTGCACGTAGTCTGTTTCATTGAATAGTTTGAAATGAAGCAACACCATGCCTGCCTTCAATTCGTCCATAGCTATTTTAATTCATTTCTATTTTAATTTATTTCTCTCCCATGTGTAATTTCTCCGTATATATTCTTGTGATTACTTTTGCGGTGTTACATTATTCATTTTTGTTTGTTCACTCATTTATATCTTCCTGAAAATCACTGGGTTTTTTCTTTTATTCTACATGCTTTATATTTTCTCTCGCTATTTTTTTCCTTTTCCATCTATACTTTTTTTTTTTTTTTTTTTTTTTTTTTTTTCTATATTAACAAAGATGAGGACAAAGGCCACAGGCCCGCTTACCGTCCTCATCTACATAGTACAGTGAGAGAGTGGTCCAAAATCATGTCCAATTTCGTTCGAGATGCCCCGACACATTGCGTTTGAAGGTACATAAGTCGTAGTAAGGTGGAAAGATGGATGAAGGTAGAGTGTTCCAGAGTTGACCAGTTGTGTATATGAAAGACTGAGAGTACCGGTTAACTCTTGCATGAGGGAGTTGGACAGAAAAGGGGTGAGAACGAGAAGCTTGACGAGTGTTGCATGTTCTCCTGAGGGGAGGAAGCATACATTGAGAGAGTTCAGAAGAGCAATGTCCAGTGTAATAGCGATAGAAGAGAGAAAGTGATGCAACACTGCGGCGAAGAGAGAGAGGTTGTAGTGAATCAGTAAGAGGAGGAGAGTTGATGAGACGAAAGGCCTTTGATTCCACCTTGTCCAGTAGTGTTGTGAAGGTTGATCCCCCCCACACATGAGAGCCATACTCCATACAGGGGCGGATGAGACCCCTGTACAAAGACAGTAACTGCGTGGGGGTGAAGTATTCACGGAATCTGCGCAGCACACCTAACTTCTTTGAGGCAATTTTAGTCAGAGAGGTAATGTGATCTCTCCAGGAGAGATTATGAGAGAAAGAGACTCCAAGAATATTAAGAGAAGAGGAAAGGTCAAGTTGTGTATCGTTAAAGGAGAGGGGATAGACATCAGGAAGATTAGTACGAGTTGAAAGATGAAGGAACTGTGTTTTTGAGGCATTGAAAACAACAAGGTTCTCTCTGCCCCAGTTAGAGATGAGGGAAAGATCAGAAGTCAGGCGTGCTACTGCATCATCACGTGATGTGGAGAGGAGCTGCTGGGATGGACGGTTGTCAAAATGAGTGGAGTAGTGTAGGGTGGAATCATCAGCATAGGAGTGGATAGGGGAAGAGGTACAGTTAAGAAGGTCATTAATGAACAAAAGAAAGAGGGTGGGTGATAGAACAGAACCCTGAGGAACACCACTATTGATAGTCTTGGAAGAAGAACAGTGACCGTCTACAACAGCAGCTATAGAACGGTCAGAAAGGAAATCAGAGATAAAGGTGCAGAGAGAGGGATAGAAACCGAATGAGGGCAGTTTGGAGATTAAAGCTTTGTGCCAGACTCTATCAAAAGCTTTGGATATGTCGAGGGCAACAGTAAAAGTTTCACCAAAGTTCCGAAAGGAGGATGACCATGAATCAGAGAGGAGGGATAGAAGATCGCCAGTAGATCGTCCCTGACGGAAACCATACTGGCGATCTGAAAGAAGGTCATGACAAATAAGGTGCTTATGAATTTTGAGGTTAAGAATAGATTCGAAGACTTTAGATAGACATGAGGTCAGAGCAATAGGGCGATAGTTGGAGGGTTGGGAACGGTCTCCTTTTTTCGGAACAGGTTGGATCAGAGCAAACTTCCAGCAAGAAGGAAAAGTGTTAAATGATAGACATAGACGGAACAGTTTGCCTAGGCAGGGTGTCAGCACGGAAGCACAGTTCTTGAGAACAACAGGAGGAATCCCATCAGGTCCGTACGCCTTCCGAGTGTTAAGGCCAGAGAGGGCAGAAAATACTTCCTTTGAAGATATTCTAATGGCAGGCATAAGTAAGTCAGAGGGGGGTGGAGTTGGAGGAACAGAGCCGGAATCGTCCAGTGTAGAGTTAGAGGCAAAGGTTTGAGAGAAGAGTTCAGCTTTATCAGGTGAAGAGATGGCAACATTTCCATCAGGAAGGATGAGGGGAGGGAAAGAGGAAGAAGTAAAGTTACTGGAGAGATTTTTGGCTAGATGCCAGAAAGAACGAGAGGTGGAGGAGTTGGACAGGTCATTGCACTTGGCACGGATGAAGGATTTTTTGGTTAGTCGGAGAACAGATTTGGCGCGATTCCGGGCAGAGATATACAGAGCACGAGATTCGTCAGTTTGAAGGCGTCGGTGCCGTCTGAAAGCTACCTCCTTGTTGTGGACAGCAGTAGAACAAGCGTGATTAAACCAAGATTTTCGTGAATTAGTAAGAGGGAAAGAATATGGAATGTATGCCTCCATGCCCGAGATGATCACCTCCGAGATGCGTGCAGCACTCTCTGAGGGACCCCGGCCACGAAAGCAAAAATCACTCCATGGGAAATCTTCAAAGTACTGCCTCAGATCATCCCAGCCAGCAGCGCTGTAGTGCCACAGACGACGCTTGCTGGGAGGGTCCAAAGGTCTTACAGGAGCGATAGGACAGGATACTGAAATAAGATTGTGATCGGAGGAGCCCAAAGGAGAGAAAAGTTCAACAGAATAAGCAGAAGGATGAGAGGTTAGGAATAAGTCAAGGATATTGGGCTGATCTCCAAGGCGGTCTGGAATACGGGTAGGGTACTGAATTAACTGCTCTAGGTCGTTAAGGATAGAAAAAGTAAAGGCTTGTTCACCAGGTGGATCAGTGAAGGGAGATGAAAGCCAAAGGCGGTGGTGAACGTTGAAATCTCCTAAAATGGAGATTTCTGAGAAAGGAGAATGGGATAGAATGTGTTCCACTTTAGAAGTAAGATAGTCGAAGAATTTTGTATAGTCAGTAGAGTTAGGAGATAGATATACAGCACAGATGTATTTAGTTTGAGAGTAGCAGGTTAGCCGAAGCCAGATAGTTGAGAAATCAGAAGAGTCAAGTTCGGGAACACGAGAACAAGTGAGGTCGTTGCGTACGTATACGCAACATCCGCCTTTGGCACGAAACTGAGGATAGAGAAAGTAAGAGGAGACAGAGTAGGGGTTGCTGTTAGTTAATGCTGAGATCTGGGTCTCGGTGAGGAAGAGAAGATGAGGTTTAGCGGAGAAGAGGTGGTGTTCAACATTTCCTTATCTCTCTCAGTCTATATCAATCCATCACCTGACATACATACATAAAGTACTCATCTTCTTATATCTATTATTTCTTGCTTTCCATATTCCAGCCATCCCTCACCGCCCTTCACTTCAATCCCAGCATTCCTCCTCAGTCTATGTTAATGCAGCCCTCCTTCCTGAGGCTTGGTTGCTAATCCTTCCCTCATCTCCTGCAGTCCCTAGCATCCATAACCCTTGCTCTCCCATCATCATTTTCATCCCTTCCCTTCCCTTCCCTTCCCTTGCTTGCATCTCTCCACACTGTAACCTACATATATCCGTAATGCTAATGTCCTCCTTCCTTCTCACCTCTACCCAGTTTTCCATCCAACCCTTCCTATCTAACACGCCTTGGCTTCACTCAACATGACTCAACTCATTAATCTTCATCTACCCTAATCTCCTCCATCTATACCTCGACCCCTGCCACTGCCCCATCCCTACTCACACACACACACACACACACACACACACACACACACACACACACACACACACACACACACACACACACACACACACACACACACACACACACACACACACACACACACACACACACACACACACACACAATCTGCCCCAGTCCACCAAGCTCACTAACTTCTGCTTAACTCTCGCCTCATCCTTCCAGACATCACTTCGTCCTTGCCTCATCTACCCCCACCTGAGAATTCCCACTAGCCACGATCACCTCCCCTTCCCACTCTGCCTTCCTCATTTCTCAACATTCCAAGCCGACCTATAGGACCTGCCCGACCTAACACCTCAACCATCCCTGAAGATATCCCTATATGGAAAGACCCTCTTCCAAGTTACCCACCATCAATACCTCACTCACCATCTAACTTATTTATACCTTCGTCAATTCTCTCTCAACTCCACCCAACCTTTTTTTCCTGACCAGACATCCATCCAACGACATCCCACATCCCGAGCCAACTAATTAAACCACCACCTACACACACCCATCATAGTTCAACCACACGACCTCCACAACCCAACCCATCCATCCATCCCACCACAACTCCCATATCCATATCTCATCTCGAGCCAACTAATTAAACCACCACCTACTCCCACCCACCCACTACAGTTCAACCACCTAACCTTCACAACCCTTCCCACTACAATCCCCCCACCCTCTTCTCCCACTACAATCCCCTCCCCGCTCCATCTCTCATCCCAGCCGACGCCCACCTCAAGCAAGAGAGGCAGAGTCCAGTTGAGGCAGATTCTCCAACAGAACTCAAGACGGGAAGGAAGCAGGTAAGACAAGTTGAAGGATATACTGCAGAAATAACACTCTCGGTCTCTGTCTGTCTCTGTATCTGTATCTGTCTCTGTCTCTGTCTGTATCTGTCTCTGTCTCTGTCTGTCTCTGTCTCTGTCTCTTTCTTTCTCTCTCTTCTGTCTCTGTCTCTGTCTCTGTCTCTGTCTCTGTCTTTCTCTCTTTTCCATCCTTCCATCCTCCCCCTGTGTGCCTCCTCCCAGACCAGACCATAAGCCGCAGGCAGACATTGTTTTGACAGCTGATTTGACGTCTGTGTGTGTGTACGTGGGAGTGGGGGTGGGGGTGTATATGTATGTAAATATATGTATGTGTTGTGTGAGTTGTTGTGTTTCTCTCTTCACGAACATATGCGCTTGTTGACATGTATCTGTGTTTGAGCGGCCTCCTCTCCCAGTGTGTGTAAGCTTAGCATAAGTGTTTGTATTCATGCTCGTCTGCTGTGTGTGTGTGTGTGTGTGTGTGTGTACTAGAGTGTGTGTGTGTGTGTGTGTGTGTGTGTGTGTGTGTGTGTGTGTACTAGAGATTGTGTGTGTGTGTGTGTACTAGAATGTGTGTGTGTGTGTGTGTACTAGAATATGTGTGTGTGTACTAGAAAAAAAAAAAAATAATAATAAGTGTGTGTGTGTGTATGTGTGTGTGTGTGTGTGTGTACTAGAATGTGCGTGACTCAGAGACAAATCATACATAATAAATTGTGTATCTATAAGTGTCAAAAACTTTTATGTTGGTTACGAAGGTGTACACATTTGTCAACATATTTGTTAACATATTTGTCAACATATAGCCGTACGAGTGTAAAATGTAATGATAAATGTATAAATGCCGTCGGGTACATGCAATCACATCTCAACACAACGCAATACAACAAATCAACAATACAATGCAACAACACAGTCACGTTCAAAGACAACACAACAATAAATACAACAATGAAATAGAATAAAACAACACAGTCACGTTCAAAGACAAGACAAAGCAACACAACAATGCATCACAATACAATACACTCACAACGTAAATACAATGCAACACAACAGAACAACAACAGCAACAACAACTACAATAACAACAAAGTCACCTCCCCCAAGACAATGCAACACAACAGAACAACAATAAAGTGCAACAAAAACAAGAACAACAAAATAACAACAACAGCAACTACAAAAACAACAACAAAGTCACCTCCCACAAGACAATTGCGCAATACACCAATACTCGCTTTAAAACCCTCACATCTACACCACTACCAACCAGTCTTGTATATATATATGTAGGTCAATACACAGGAACACCACGACCCACTGCTCTCCCTCTTACTTTTTTCTCGTGCCGGCTTCATTTGGTGAAAGTGATGGGCGCGAGGGTTTTTAGCCTCTGGTGCCTGGCTAGAGGTTTTAATTACGGTGCGTGCTACCGGCAGAGACAACCAACCTCCTCACTACCTCCCTCTCTTGTCTCTCTGTCTGTCTGTCTCTCTTACTCTCTCCTTCTCTCTGTGTGTGGGTGGGTGTATGTGGGTGTGAGGTGCTCCCCACCCCCTTCCTGTCTCTCTCTCTCTCTCTCTTTTTTTTTCTCTCTCTCTCTCCTTGTGTGTATCTTTCATAATTCCTTCTCTGTATTCCTCTCTTCTCTTTTCTACTCAACTCTTCACATCTTCTACTCCTCCTCCACCTACACTTCCATTCCTTATCTCCATTATCCTTACTCGCACTATATATTTCCTTGTTTCATATCTCCTTCATTCTATCACTCATTTTTGTTTATTCTCTCTTGATCTTCATCTCACTTCTCTAATTAAGATCAAGTTTTTTCTCATCTTCAACACTTTCCCTTTAATTTCGTCACTTACATACATACATACTCTTACAACTCTCTCTTTCTTTTTCTTCTTCCCTTCCATTTCTCTCTATTTTCTTCCTTACTTCACATTTCTATGCTTTCCTATCATACATTCTGCTATTCCTGCCTTTTTATATTCCATCCCTCTCCCTTTGTATTCTACGTTTCCCTTTCCACTTCTCTCCCCTCCTATTCCTCAAACCCAGTTATCCAGAGTCAATTTTCACTCTCTCTCTCTCTCTCTCACTCTCTCTCTCTCTCTCTCTCTCTCTCTCTCTCTCTCTCTCTCTCTCATTCTTTTTAATTTCCTCTTGCTCTTCTTTCCTCATTGGGAATCGCATTTTTTCCTTTTCCTATATCTCGTGTTTGCAATTTGTTTTCTTTTTTCAAATTACTTCACTTGTTCGTTAGGTGGATTGCCCTCCCCCTCTCCCCCCCCCTTATCTTTCCATCCATGCCAATTATTCTCCCTCTTCTTCTTTCTTTCTCATCATTCTTTCATTTTTCTATCCCTTCTTCATTCAATATTCCATCTCTCATTTCCCTTTTCGTACATTGTTTCTCTCGATTTTCTCACTCACTCCTTTCTCTTTGTCTCACCTTTCTATTGCCTCGTCTTTCTCTCCTCCTCCTCACCCTTTCTCTCCCCCTCCTCACTCTTTCTCTCCCCCTCCTCACCCTTTCTCTTTCTCTCCCCCTCCTCCCCCTTTCTCTTTTTCTCCCCTTCCTCACCCTTTTCTACTTGTTTCTCTCCTCTCCTCTCCCTTCCCTACATTACTCTCCTGCTTCGCTATCTCCCTCCCCCTCTTTCTCCTCCTCCTCCTCCTCCTTCTTACTCTCTCTCTCTCTCTCTCTCTCTCTCTCTCTCTCTCTCTCTCTCTCTCTCTCTCTCTCTCTCTCTCTCTCTCCTCCCACGCCTTCCTCTTTTGCAAATCGTTCCTTCGACCTATAATTCCTTCTCACTGCTCACACCACTTCCTTCCTTCCTTCCTTCCTTCCTTCCTTCTTTCCTTTCTTCCCACAATCCCTCACCTCACCTCCCACACACCATTTCCTTTCTATTGTCCCTTGCACCACATCGGTATATTTATCTTTATTTTTATCTTTATTTATCTATATTTATCTTTATTTGCCCTGCGACCTTAATTGGATTTACTTGGTTTATTTATTTGATTAGCTAGTTTATTCATTATTCTTTCCATTTTTATTAAAGTTTCCATTTTTTTTCTCAGTTTAATTTTTTTTGGTACATTGGAGGGCCTTGATTCCTCCTAAGTATGCTAGGAAACAGGACCAGAAGAGAAAAAAAAATAAAAAATAAAAAAAATAATAATAATAATAATAATAATAGTGTTCTGTTGCTTGGAATAGTTAAGGAGAATTCAGTTGCTCCAGATTTACCAACACAAAATATTCCCCTTTAATTAACGCCCTGATTGCCTATTATTTGTACATCCTTGTTTATCCTTGGTAAATTTATAGTTAAGGACCCTATGTTCGTGTATGAAAATTGGAGGCTTCTGATTCCTCTTGACTATGCCATGAAACAAGCTCCATCCCTATAATTGGTGTTTCGTGGCAATATTTGAAGGACTCACTAACCTCCAATGTTCTGACTACATCACAGGGTCCTTAGGTAACATTAGCAGCAAATTTGTAAACAACTGATACCTCCAAACTATTCCAGGCAACAGTGTACCTATATTATTCTGTTGATCGGCTTTGTTTTTTTGTTGTTGTATATAGTTTGGAGGAATCACAAGCCTTCAATGTTCCAAAAATCTATTATGTTCCAAAAGTCTATTATGTTACTCCTTACGATAATGACAATACGGCAGAGTACATTTACAGAAGCTAAGAAATTTAATGGAAGTTCCAATGATGTTTTTTCCCCGATGGTTCAGCTTTAAATTTATGTTATGTTATGTATATCTCTAGATGATAAATAATATCATACTTATCTCTTCATTCAATAATATCATACTTATCTCTTATCTCTTCATTCAATAATATTATCTCTTATCCCTTCATTCAATAATATTATACTTATGTCTTCATTCAAAAATATTATACTTATTTCTTATCACTTCATTCAATAATATCATACTTATCTCTTATATCTTTATTCAATAATATTATACTTATCTCTTATCTCTTCATTCAATAATATTATACTTATCTCTTATTACTTCATTCAATAATATCATACTTATCTCTTATCTCTTCATTCAGTAATATCATACTTATCTCCACTCACTTTCTCCAATTATATCTTCGTTTCCCTTCCTTTCCAACTACTTTTTGTTTTTCTATATTTATTTCATTTTTCTATTTTTTCGTGACCTCCAACTGTCATTCCCACCTTCACTTAAATAATTAGTTATATTCCTTTTCTTAATCGTTCTATCTATCATAATTATTTACTGTACATCCCGACCCTATTTTTTTTTCTATCTATATTCCATGTACTTTTTTGCCTTTTTTTTTCTTTTCTTATCATTTCCACTTACTCTTATCTCAAAGTTTTTTTTATCACATCCTTCTTTTCTGCTCACCTTCACTTAACTTCCCTTCGCTTTCCTTCCTTCTTTTACAATTATTATTTTCCATCTTTTAATTTTCACTTCTCTCTCACTCTCTCACTCTCTCACTCTTTTTCAGTTTCTTCCTTACCTTTTCCTATATTTTCTCGTTTTCATTCGTTTTTCCCTTTTTCTCACTCTTTTTCTCTCTCTTCTTTACTTTTCTCTACTTCTTCTCATTCTAATCCTTTTCTTCTATTTATTCTTTCCATCTATTTACATCCTATTTTTCACTACCCCTCTTCCCTTTCGTGTTCAGTAACTTTTCCACCTCTTCTACTCACATTGACGTTCTCTTCTACATTATCCCTCCTCCTCCTCTCTTTCCCAACTTGTTCTACCTTTATTCCCTCTTCTTTTTACTTCTCTTTTCTCCATCCATTTCCTCCCCACCCTTTCCTCCCTTAATCCTCATCTCCTCACATCCCTACCCTCCTCCATTCCTCCCCTTTTCTACCACGATCTTCCCTCTTTTCTCCCCCTTCATGTACCCACCAACCACCATTTATTATTCTCCTCTTTCCTTCATCAACATCAACATCCACCCTCGACCCTCCACCACTATCTCCCTTTACCTTACCTCACTCCCTTCCTTCTTTCCTAAACATACCCTCAAACAGACTTCCACTCACCTCTCCCCTCGTCTGCCACTATCCCCCCCTCCCTCCCTCCCTCCCCTCTTTTCCAATCACTTCTCCCCCCCCCCCCCCCCCAAGAGACACAGGGGAGCTCCATCAGGATATTTCGGCCCACTCTGGCTCTCATCTGCATACTGGTGGGGTGAGATGTTTCCTCGGGGGGCAGACAGGGAAGGAAGGAAAGAGGGAAGGAATAAGGAGGAAGGGAGTAAGGAAGGATGGAAGAAGGAGGGAAGTAAGGAAGGAAGGAAGGAAGGAAGGAAGGAAGGAAGGAAGGAAGGAAGGATGGATGAAGACGAGTTAGAAGTTGTTGTTGTAGAGATTGAAGGAGGGAGAGAAGGAACGAGGGAGAGATGGATGGAGATATGTTAGAATTTGTTTTTAGAGATTGAAGGAGGGAGGGAGGGATAAATAAATAGAGATGAGTTAGAAGTTAAAGATGTGAGTGAAGGGGAGGAAGGGAAAGACAGTAAAGTTGTGTGTGTGTGTGTGTGTGTGTGTGTGTGTGTGTGTGAAAGAGGAAGAAGGAAGGCAAGGAAGGACAGAGTTGAAAATGGAGGGTGGAAAGTGACAGAGGAAAGGAGGAGGGTATAAGAGGGAATGAAGGGAGTGAGGGATGATAGCTGGAGAAGAGTTAGCAATAAAAGAAATAAGGGAAGGAAGTCGGGAGGAGAGTGAGTGAGAAGAGGGGAGTTATGGAGTGTGGGACCAGAAGAGGAAGCAGGGAGGAGAAGGGGAAGCGAAGGTTGGGAACAAGACAGAAGTTATATGATAAAAAATAGGGAGAAGGGAAATTGAATGGACAGCGACGAGGAGAGAGAGAGAGAGAGAGAGAGAGAGAGAGAGAGCAGAGAGAGAGAAGAGAGAGAGAGAGAGAGAGAGAGAGAGAGAGAGAGAGAGAGAGAGAGAGAGAGAGAGAGAGAGGAGAGAAGAGAGAGAGAGAGAGAGAGAGAGAGAGAGAGAGAGAGAGAGAGAGAGAGAAGAGAGAGAGGAGAGAGAGAGAGACAGAGACAGAGACAGAGACAGAGACAGAGAGAGAGAGTGGTACTGACTGAAGGGTGAGAATGTAAATCGGGGCAAGAGAAGAAAAGATGGAGATGGATACGAGAATTAATGCCTAAAAAGGGGAGAAGAAAAACGAAGAGATTAATAAACTAGAGGAGAGAGGAGGTACGGATGGGAGTTGAAAGGGAGAACTGCAGGCGGAGAGGAAGAACTGGGGAGAAAATGAGTGAGAGTGGAGAATGACAAGAGGTGGAAAATAAGAAGTGGAGAGGGGCGAGAGGTGGAAGATATGAAGTGGAGAGGGGCGAGAGGTGGAAGATAATATGTGGATAGGGAGGAGAGGTGGAAGATAATATGTGGATAGGGACGAGAGGTGGAAGATAAGAAGTGGAGAGGGGCGAGAGGTGGAAGATAATATGTGGAGGGACGAGAGGTGGAAGATAATATGTGGATAGGGAGTAGAAGTGGAAGATATGAAGTGGAGAGGGACGAGAGGGACTGCAGAGAGGGAGAAGGAAAGTGAATATATGCGAGTCAGGAGGAAGGGAAACATGAAGAGAGGAGAGGATGGGAGAGTGAGGAGGAGGAACAGGGGAAGGGAGTGTAAAAATATGGGAGGTAGGAAAGGGAGGATTGCATGGGAAAGTGATAGGGAGGGAGGATGAGTGGGAGAAGGGAGGAGGAAGGTAGGAAAGGAGAAGAGAGAGTGAGAGAGAGAGGAGGAAAGTTGACTGAATTAGAATGAGGGAGGGAACAAGTGAGAATGAGGAGAAGAGAGTGAGAAATGAAGAGGGAAGGATGGAGAATGAAAGAGGGAAGACAGGAGGGAGGAATGAAGAGGAAGGGAGGGAGGAAAGACGAGGGAAAGTTGAAGGAAGGATGAATGTGGAAGAGAGAATGACAGTAAAGAAAAGGCGAATAATGAGGTAAAAAGGGAAAGAAAGAGAGTAGAAGGAGAATGTAGTGAATCGTAGAAAGCAGAGAAGAAAGAAGAGGAGGAGGAGGAGGAGCGACATAGAAAGAAGAAATGTAGGAGGAGGAGCGACAGAGAAGGAAGAAGAAAAGGAGGAGGTGGAGCGACAGAGAAGGAAGAAGAGGAGCATGAAGAAGAGTGACAGAGGAGGAGGAAGAAGAGTGACAGAGGAGGAGGAAGAAGAAGAGGAGGAGGAGGAGCGACAGAGGAGGAGGAAGAAGAGTGACAGAGGAGGAGGAGGAGGAGGAGGAGGAGGAGGAGCGACAGAGGAGGAGGAGAAGGTGGAGGAGGAGCGACAGAGGAAGGTGACACGGGTGAGGGCTGGGAGTCAGACAATGGAATACAAATGAGGGCACAAACAACATTGGACTTTGCCAGTCTCTCTATTCGCCATGAAAGACTGGAAATGAAACCACCGAAAGAAGTGCATAAAAAAACACACAAAAAAAACACGTGAATGCATCTGTGGGGGTAGGGGGGGGGAGGGTTTGGGTACGTAAGGTATACATACTAATAATAAACAGAAATAATATCAGCATGGAATATGGTTACTGACTGTGATGTATATATATTTGTATACTTTAGTCTCCATGTGTCGTACCGTACTGCTTTGGAAATGATGAATAGAGTGATGTCGGAAAACCTTGTCATCTCTTTTTATGTCGTTGTTCCTCTGTGTGATCATTTGTGTTTTTTTATTTTCTCTCCTTTATTTTGCTGTTGCAGTGGGTGATTAAACTTTTTTCATTAGATCAGAGAGCTCCAAATCCGCTTAGCCATGAATTAACCACGTTTCTTGTCTCTCAATTTACCTGATTACCTGGAAATGTTTTGCAGCTGACGGACGGCACATTTCTCTATTTAAATTTTTTTTTTTCTTCCGAATTAGTAGTACTTTTGAAGGCCATGCAAATTACATCATTTTAGTTACGACATATTTCGAAAACATATGAAGTGAAACAAATAGAATTGACAAGTTATCTGTTAGTATATCTATATTTTACGTAATACCTTTGAGAATAAAACTATCATAGAATTTTGCAAGAGAGACTATATAAAAAATATACATCATAAGTATTATCAACCAGTCTGTCTGCACTGTGATGTCTCCCTCTTTAAAAAATATCAGTAGTAGAGATGTTCCACTCCACTCTGACCAACCGTGACAATAATATAGATTTGGAAGTTGAGTACTGGACAATTATAGATCATATTTAGGTCATCAATCAAGTTCATCATCCATAACCTCCATACACAAGAAAGACACTTACGAGCATGGCGTAGGAAAAACATGAGTGGGACTTTATACCTTCAATTCGTACAGTAACCAAAAAACTCCACAAGAAAAACAAAAAATTATAGATAGATTTTAGACCAGAAAACAAAATCCCTCTAACGTTCTTAAAAGGGGGTGTGGGAATAGGGGATAGGCTTGGGGGGGTTTGGGGGGTGCGGGAGTAAGGGGACAGGCTTGGGAGAGGGGGTGGGTTTGGGGGATGTATGCGGGAATAGGGTGACAGGCTGTTTACCCACCCCAAGCCTGTCCCCCTATTCCCGCACCCCCCAAACTCCCCCCAAGCCTGTCCCCTACTCCCACACCCCCTTAACTGTTTGACTCGAGGGAGCTTTTGATAATTTAGAATGAAAATATCCTGGTATATAAATCAAAGATCACGGGATAATATACGGGAAATTATCGAGAGACTGCAAAGCGAAAGAGGAAGTCTTAAGTTGGGCTTCAGGGGGAAATTTTGTGTTGGTAAATCTGGAGCACAGATTAACGTTCCGGAATAATTTTGACGGCAAAAAAATCTTTAAAGAAGTGAACTTGGCATTGTTATACCCAGAACTGAAACTATATGGACAAATATAATGTGATCAATTGTCAACACAGGGATGTTAAGTGTAGCCAGGGCAAACAGAGATATTGTAGGTGATTGGAAGCAGACAAAGAATAGCGAAATGATTGGGACCAGCTTTCATAGAGCAAAAAAAAAATGTTGATGATGAGCCAATTGCGTTGACAACATATTTCCCCTTCATTAGTTTACATGAGATCCATTAATGTATGTGGTCAGAGGACTTAATAGTTACACAAGCATCTCTGTTTCGTTTCGCTTTCTTTTCCAGTGGGTTCATCCCATTGGCAGCCGGAGTCCGAGGTCATTAGTCAGTGTAACTCCTAAATCTTCCTCTTGGTCAACGGCTGTAATCTCTGCTTTATTTATGGTGTAGCTGCCTCATCCGTTTTACCAGCCAATATGTAAAGCCTCATTTTTCATTATTGATGTTGTTGATTTTCCAGCTTTTGGGTCCAATCTACCTCCATCACTCCAGTCTGTTGACGCAGCCTGGTGGTATCATTCACATCACACTCTTTCACGCACAACTCTTCAAGCAAACAAAGTGTAAAATGAAAGAGAAATGCACGTCAATGCCCATCGATCACACGAGACACATTAACCCATTCAGCATGGTGGTTTATAGCTATCACTTATACTGAATCATTTCTAACACAAACACAAATTTAACACATGCAAATTTACACAAGAAACTTGCAGAATAAGTTAGGAGCAAGAGGGAAGCTTCTCAAACTTAAGATCAAAGTAGACATTACAACTACTATTGCCACTACAAACCTTACTAAGCTCGAGGAGAGAGGCAGTGCTCAGACATCCAATTTCCTACGTTCGTGTTCCAAGGATTGATGCCACTACTTAATACCTGTCTGCCGAGACTGGTATCGAAGCTCTGCATGGTATATATACGTTGCAGTCACTACCGCGAATCCAGGACTGTATCAGTTTGGTTAGTTTACGTGAGACCAGAGTTATGTTGACAAACCCGCTGTCGTGTTCAGTGGTTCTGTATTTGATGATAGGAGTGATGGTGGTCATTCATCAGTTGGTTCACCAGGAGTTAGCTGTTCTCGAATAATATATTACCTAACACTGGTGAAACATATCCTACATGACATACAAACACCCCTGACAGAGATGGGAGTCTAACCCTCGCCTGGTTGATCCTTTTACACACTTCAGCGCCTCAAAGAATTACGTTATACCGTACGACACATACACACCCTTTGTACGCATTCCATTGTTTACAGAGGCGTGTAGCGAGAGAACATGATCCAGGGGAAAAGGAAATAAAATCTGTAAAATCGAGATACGAGTCAATGGAGATCTGAGAGACTGGATGACATGAACTGAAGGGAAAGGCCAAGGATTATAGGAGAGAAGGAAAAACGGAAAGAATTTACAAGCGAAGAGCGAAAGGAAAAAGAAAACGATAAAGTTGTGAAGGAAAGTGAGAGGTGAAGGGAAAGAAGGTCAGGAGGTATGAACAGGAAGGAAAACACACGAAAAAGGTAAAAAAAATGTATGTAGAACAAAGACGATAAATAAGGGGGGAAGAAAACAGAATATAGGTTGTTGAAAAAGATGGAGAGGAAAGGAAAGACGAGAATGAAAAGGAGAAAAATAAAAAAGATAATAGAAAAGTAGAGATGAAGGAAAGACGAGGAAAATGGAAGTAAGAGAGGAGTAAACAAACGGGGAACTAGAAGAGAATGTGGTAAGACAGAAAGGGAAGTAAGGAGGTGAGAAAGAGGAAAGGAAACAGTAAGGAAAGAAGTGAAGGTGGTAGGACAGAAAGAGAAGGAAGGAGGTGAGAAAGAGGAGAGGAGACAGTGAAGATAAGATTAAAAATACATACGGGAAAGAAGTGAAGGTGGTAGGACAGAGAGGGAAGTAAGGAGGTCAGAAGGAGGAGCAGAGGAGGAGCGAGGTGGAGGAGTGAATTTAAATTAAATTGAGTCTGTTGTCTCTAGCTCCCTCCCATCCCATCCCCTCCCCTCATTGCTCCACTATGTCTGTCTGTCTCTCTCTCTCTCTCTCTCTCTCTCTCTCTCTCTCTCTCTCTCTCTCTCTCTCAACTTCCATCTTTCCCAGTTTTCGTCTTAACTTGCCTAATTGCTTCTCCCTCATTTTTCCCCTTCCTCCTTGATACATCCTTCTCTCTCCTTCCTCTCCTACAATATTGCTCCCCACACCTCTCTCTCTCCCTTTCTCTCTCTCTCTCTCTCTCTCTCTCTCTCTCTCTCTCTCTCTCTCTCTCTCTCTCTCCCTTACTTATTAAATTTTTTCTCCACTCCAAAAAAAAAAAAAAAAAAAAAAATTCCCTTCCGTCCTTCTCAGCGGAATATTTTTTATTTATTTGGTATTTTTGGCTTCATCTTCCGAGCCCTTTTTTTTATCCTCCACCACCCATCATTAAAACACACATCCCAATCAAATATGTGCGATTATTCTTGGCCCCCGTGTTTTGAAAATGGTCATCACCGTGTACATTGGAATTGGCTTCACCGGGATAATACGTAGATCATTATTGGCTTCATATTACGGGTTTTTTGAGAGAGAGAGAGAGAGAGAGAGAGAGAGAGAGAGAGAGAGAGAGAGAGAGAGAGAGAGAGAGAGAGAGAGAGAGAGAGAGAGGAGAGAGACGGGAGGGAAGGTAATAAATAGAAAGGAAGGGAGGGAGGGAGGGAGGGTAAAGGATGAAAGGAGGAGTTTTAAGGATTATCAGACAGTCGATGTGAAAAGGTGAAGGTATTGACTGACTGCTGGTGTAAAGGTCACAACGGAGGCACTAAAATTTAGAACACTAGCTGGAAGGATAAGTGGATGGATGGATGGATGAGTGGATGGATGGATGAGTGGATGGAGGGATGGATGGAGGAATGAGTGGATGGATGAGTGGATGGAAGGATGGATGAAGGGATGGAGGGATGGATGGAGGGATGAGTTAGACGGATGGGTGCGTGGGTGGATAGATAATAAATGAATAGATACCGGTAATAAATGAATAAATGGATAGATGGATGAGTTAAATGGATAAATGCATATAATAAACAAACAGTTGGATTAATGAAAGGATGGATGGATAGATAGAAAAATAGATAGATAAATAGATAAAAAATAGATAAAGCTATAGATATAAACATAGACACATATGGATATAGATATAGATCGAGTTACTAAGTTTTAATGACAGATAGATATAGGTATATTAATACATAGATAGTTAGTTAATGGATGAGATTGTGGATTATTGGATCGACTATGTAATGATGCTAACTGAATGAATTACTGAAGCTGTGGAATATTAGATGGATGAATTGATGGATGGATGGATGGATGAGTGATTATATGGATGGATTGATGGATAGACAGAGAGATAGATGGATTGACAGATGAATGGATAAACAAATAAACAAATGAATGGATGACGAGGTGGTTGGTTGGTGAGAAAAAGTAAATAAATGAATAAATGATGGAGAACGAAATGAAAGGATAAAACGTGAATATATATATATATATATATATATATAGAGAGAGAGAGAGAGAGAGAGAGAGAGAGAGAGAGAGAGAGAGAGAGAGAGAGATTATTTTTCACTGTACATACATCACTCACTTTTATAAAATATTCCACTGTCGTTTCCCTTCCTCCTCTTTATTATCCCATACCATATTTTTTTTCCTTCTCTCGCCTCACGCTCACTTTTATATTTTTCCCCCCGTATTTTCTCCCCCTCCTACCATCGAACAGTTTTGGATTTTTTATTTTTTTATTTTTTTTTTATTTTTTTTTAATATTAACATTTATTTCCTCTATGCCATTCCAATCTCCTTCCTCATTTTGTTGTTGTTGTTGTTGTTGTCGTTGTTGTTGTTGTTTGTATATAAATGTGTTGTTTTTGCTATCTCTATTTATTTTTTCTCTCACTGTATTATAATATTTTCTTCTCCCTTTCTCTATTACCATTCTTTTTTTTTATTATCTTTATTTTATTTTTTTCCACCCTTCGTGTTATTTACTTATTGTTATATCCCTCTATTTACTCATTCCATCTTTTAGTTATATATTTTCTAGTTCACTTTTCCTTGCCACCTTTTTTCATCACTCCATCCCTCACTTTTTTAAACATTATTTTCATCCTTAACTTCTTCCAATAATAATATTTCTTCTTCCATTCCTCCCTTCGCTTTCTCTTCCATTCCTTCCTGCTTTTCTTTTTTCTTTTTCAATTTCCTCTCTTCCTTTAAATTCTCCCTATTTTAATTAAATTCCCCTTTCCTCTCCCTTTCTTTCTCTGACTCTTTATATATATTCTCTCTCTCTCTCTCTCTCTATCACACACACACACACACACACACACACACACACACACACACACACACACACACACACACACACACTCTCTATCACACACGCACACGCACACACACACACACACACACACACACACTCACTCTCTCTCTATCACACAAACACACACACATACACACTCTCTCTATCACACACGAACATACACCCACACACTCTCTATCACACACACACACACACATAAAATTATACTCTCTCTCTCTCTCTCTCTCTCTCTCTCTCTCTCTCTCTCTCTCTCTCTCTCTCTCTCTCTCTCTCTCTCTCTCCTTACAACACACTATCGGTCTTCATTTCCATGCACTATATACCTCCTCCTCCTCCTTCCCCACTTTCTCTTCTTCCCTCTCCCCCATCCTCTCCATCATTCACTCTTCCTGTTTCCATTTCCTTCCTTACTTTTTCTCTTATATATTTCCTTCCTCTCCATTCCCCTATTCCCATTTTCTCTCTCTCTGTCTGTCTGTCTGTCTGTCTGTCTATATCTCTCTCTCTCTCTATTTATTTCACTTCTCTCTTTCTTGATCTACCTATCTCTCTTTTATCCCCCTCTCTGCCTCTCTTTATTTATTGGCAACCATTTCTCTCTGTCCTCTCCTCTTTCCTTGCCATTTCCCCTCTCTTTCATCACGTCTCCCTTTCATGGAGTCTGTTTCCCTCCTTCCTTTCCTCTCCCCTCCCACGTCTCTCTTCCTCATTCTTCACTTCACGCCCTCACACCCTCTCTCCCTTCCTCCCTTCTCTACCTCCTTCCCCTCTTGTCTCTGTTGCTTCCCCTTTCTTCCCCTTTCCTTTCTTGTTTCACACCTTTAATCTCCCTGTTGTCTTGTCTTCCTTCTTCCCTACCTACCTACCTACCTACCTACCTACCTACCTACCTACCTGCCTTACTGCCTACTTCCCTTTTTAACCCATTATCAATTTTGCTTCCTATTAACCTTCCTATTTCTCTATCTTTCTGCTTTCCTTCCCTGCTATACATTTACTCTTCCCTGTCTTCCTCCTTTACCCATTCCATTCTCAACCCTAGTCTACTCATTCAACCCGCCTTGCTACCACCCATCACTCCTTTCCTCTATAGCTTGTCATAATAAACATCTACATACAATAATCCTACTTTCATTGTCTCTCCTTACCCTATGCCCTGATCATCACTATTTCTATATCTTATGCTGTTTACTTTTCTCACTTCCATGACTCCTTCCCTGCCTGCTTGCCTGTAACCTTGTCTGCCTGCCTCCCTCCTTGCCCTGCTTGTCACCCTGCCTGCCTCCCACCCTCCTCGCCCTGCCTGCCTGCCTGCCTGCCTGTAACCTTGCCCTGCCTATCATCCTGCCTTGCCTGCAACCTTGCCCTGCCTGTCATCCTGCCCTGCCTGTCATCCTGCCTGCCTGTAACCTTGCCTGCCTGCCTCCCTCCTTTCCCTTCCTGTCATCCTGCCTGCCTGTAACCTTGCCTTCCTCCCTCCCTTCTTTCCCTTCCTGTCACCCTGCCTGCCTGTAACATTGCCTGCCTCCCTCCCTTCTTTCCCTTCCTGTCACCTTGCCTGCCTGCCTGCCTGCCTTACCCGTTGTGTTCGTGACTCATTACCAGGCTGGGCAAAAGTTAACTCTTAATGCCGGTATATTTTCCATCTGGGGATAAACTTTAGCTCACCATTATTTTCCAAGACAAACCATTTTCCCTGTTCTGTATAACCAGGTTTACTTTACACTTAATCCCCATAAAGTTCCTCAGAGATTGTGAAATTTTTACCACATTCAAGTAAATATTTAGGGGAGATTTTTTAGTTGGTGAATTGGAGGGTCTCTGATTCCTCCAAACTATGACACGACGCACGCAGATCCCCCATTAGCACCACTGAGGGCATCTGTTTTCTGACATAGTTAGGAGGAATCAGTAGCCTTTCAATTCACCAAAAAAAAAAAAAAAAAAAAAAAAAAAAAATTCCCCTTAAAAGGCACAACGTCAAGTAATGATGAAAGTGTATTAATAATCACCCCCGAATTGTACAGACACAGTTTCTTGTATACCGCCTCAGCAGTTTGTTACCCATGCACACTCCCACCTTCCCACAGACATTTTCTTTTACAGTCTCAGCTCAGCAGTTACTCACACTCTCACCTTCCCACAGACATTTTCTTTTACAGTCTCAGCTCAGTCAGTCAGTTACTCACACTCCCACCTTCCCACAGACATTTTCTTTTACAGTCTCAGCTCAGCAGTTTGTATACTCACACTCCCACCTTCCCACAGACATTTTCTTTTACAGTCTCAGCTCAG
>JAWZYT010004009.1:40000-43751 GCA_034508575.1 Petrolisthes manimaculis | reverse complement strand
CTACACTCTTACTACTGATACTATTATTACTGCTACTATTATTACTACCACTATTACTACTACTACTCTTACTACTACTACTATTCCACTAGACCCTCTCTTTCTCTTACAAACACTCTCTCTCTCTCTCCTCTCTCTCTCTCTCTCTCTCTCTCCTCTCTCTCTCTCTCTCTCTCTCTCTCTCTCTCTCTCTCTCTCTCTCTCTCTCTCTCTCTCTCTCTCTCTCTCTCTCCTCTCTCTCTCTCTCTCTCTCTCTCTCTCTCTCTCTCTCTCTTCCTCAGGCCATTTCCGCTGCCACTAATGTTCATTATTGTTTTAAAAGTACTCTCATGACTCTGTTCTCAAGCTCAACATTTTCCCACGTCCCTTGGCTACTCTTGCCCTTTCTCCGTCCTCCATCCTGCTTACTAGAGGGCCAGAGCAAACCCTTGAATCTAGACGGAGCAAATTTGACCAGAGAACGAAGGATGAAGGAAAAAATCTATGGAACGAACGAATGAAATGGATGTTCATTTAGTAGTTAATAATGATGTGCCTGTATGTATGTGTGTATGTATGTATGTTTGTGTGTGTGTGTTGTTGTTGTTGTTGATGCATAGGACCCCCTCTTTATAACTACTCTATAGTCTGATTTGGTAACGAGGGGAGGTGAGGTGAGGTCTAACCCAAGCTTCAACCTTCACACTAAATAATGCACCTCTATCTGCCCCCCTTATATCTCTCCCCCCCCCCCTTCTCTGCCCCCCCCCCTCCCTCCTTTTCCATCACAATTCCCCCATCCATTCTTATTCAATCTTTTAAACTCTCACATACTCATTTATTTCTCCTCCTTTTTCTCCTCCTTTTTCTCCACCTCCTCCTCCTCCTCCTCCTCCTCCTCCTCCTCCTCCTCCTCTCCCTCCTCCTCCTCCTCCTTCTTATCCTTCTTCTGTTTCTCATTATCATCATTATCATCATTTTTCTTCTCATTTGTATACTTATTTCTCCTCCTCCTTCTCCTTATTTTTTTCCTTCTCTTCTTTAATTAATCAATAGCCATCAAAAGCAAAATAAAAAGACCAGATATGAAAGAGAAAAACACCCAAAATGATGAAGGATTTGTGGGATTTTTACACTTGCATATATAATTATTTTGTTTTTTTGTCTGTTTTCATTTCATCCTGTTTTTTGTATATAATTTTCCCCAACATCATTATTTTTCCTACTTTCCTTTCATTCTTTTTTTGTACATTGTTTTCACTCGTCATTTTTTTTTCTACTTTCATTTCATCCTGTTTTTTGTTGTTGTTTTTTTCATATATAAATTTTGTTCTCACACGTGATTTTCCTCTTTCAGCAAAATGGCTTACACCTGGGACAACCGCGTCAAGTATGTGGTGAGGTACATGTACGGTAAGTTACAGAAGCTCCTCTGTTAATTTGTACACTCTCGATCCCAAAAATATCCACCAGCACTTTTTTTCTTCCTTCCATCGTGCAAATAAATAAATCCGTATCCTATTAAACTATAATCATGCAACACTTTTTTTCTTCCTTCCATCGTGCAAATAAATAAATCCGTATCCTATTAAACTATAATCATGCAACACTTTTTTTCTTCCTTCCATCGTGCAAATAAATAAATCCGTATCATATCAAACTATAATCATGCAACACTTTTTTTCTTCCTTCCATCGTGCAGAATAAATAAATCCGTATCCTATTAAAACTATAATCATGCAACACCTTTTTTTCTTCCTTCCATCGTGCAAATAAATAAATCCGTATCCTATTAAACTATAATCATGCAACACTTTTTTCTTCCTTCCATCGTGCAAATAAATAAATCCGTATCATATCAAACTATAATCATGCAACACTTTTTTCTTCCTTCCATCGTGCAAATAAATAAATCCGTATCATATCAAAATATAAACATGCAACACTTTCACTTTCTTTATGTCACCACAACCCCCTCAATTATTGTTAGTATCATGAGGTTCTGCAAAATCATTCATGTTTTTTTTTTTATTACCAAGATATTTGCTACGTACGATGGAAGGAAAGTGTCTGTGAAGTAAATAGTTGTCCCTCACATTGCCTTCCTTCCTTCTTTCCTTCCACTATTCCTTCCCTCCTTCCACCATTCCTTCCTTCCCTTCCTTCCTTCTTTCCTTCCTTCCTTCTATACATCTTTCGTCCAAACTTTCACTCCTATCTTCCCTTCTTCCTTCCTTCCTATTTACACCTTTCCCTCCTTCCTTCCCTCCTTCCCTCCTTCCTTCCTTCCTTCCATCTGTCCAAACTCTCCTTCCTTCCTTCTTTCCTTCCCCCTAACCCTGCCCATTAGTGATAGACCTACAACTATATTATTCAGTGAAAGAAAACAGATACCTGTACTCCCAAATGCTCAATATTTCTTCTCCTACTTCTCCTTTATGCCTCCTCCTCCTCTTCTTCTCCTACATTTCCTGCTCCTCTTTCTCCTACCCCCTATCCATTTTTCCTCCTCCCCCTCTTTCTCCCTACCCCCTATCCATTTTTCCTCCTCCTCCTCCTCATCCTCTTTCTCTTACCCCCTTTCCTTTTTTCCTTCTCCTTCTCCTTTTTCTCCTACATTTCCTCCTCCTCTTTCTCCTCTATTCCCTCCTCTATTTCCTCCTCCTCTTTCTCCTACATTTCCTCCTCCTTCTCCTTCTTCCATCTATGGCATTTTATCCTCGAAATAACGAATATAAATTTTCTTCATCTACTTGAATAACTCTTAAACATTTCTTTGGCCTTTTCACTGATGGGTTTTTCGATCACCAGTAGCCACAAAAGTTTCCCCTCACAGAAAAAAAAAAAAAAAAAAAAAAATAGTCCCCATTACAATATTATTTTAAGTAATCTTGTTGAAAAGGTTTAAATCATTCTACACGAGGCCTACATAATTTTTTTTTTTTAAGTAATAATTAATGTGAAAACTAAGAATTTTTTATTTATTTGTTTGTTTGGTTAGTTTGTTTTCTCATAGCCTTGGTTAATTCGATAATGACAATATTGTTATGGTAAAGATTATCTATAGTTTAAACAATACATAGTGCATTTAATGTATACTTACCTATATATTAAATGACGTGAAATACATCTCACTTAAACTTAAAGTATGTAGTCTGGTTTTAGTCCAAATTTAACGTTTTGTTCTGAAACATTTTTAATGGATCAGAACAATAGAACACATTAGAAGACTACGCTATGTTCCAATGTTCATCTTCATAACAAATAGAACTTATATAGAACGACTCCAGTATAACACATCAGACCACTACGTTATTGTCAATGGTCATTTTCACAACATATAGAACTTTAGACCTCGACTGTACACCCAACCCCCCCCCCCCCCCCCCCCCTATATCCAACAGCTGAACCCAACCCATCAAACCAACCAACCAGGCAGCCAGAGGAGAGAGAGAGAGAGAGAGAGAAGAGAGAGATAGAGAGAGAGGAGAGAGAGAGAGGTGAGAGAGGGAGAGGAGGAGGAGAGAGAGAGAGAGAGAGATAGAGAGAGAGAGAGAGAGAGGGAGAGAGAGAGAGAGAGGGTCATTTTGAGCTTATAACAGAGGACTCGAAATATTTGACCAGTAAGCGAGAGACAACGAACGAACACGGATTAAGGGGGATGAGACAACCTTAAAGTGGGGGGGAGGGGGAGGGGGGGGGGAGGGGGGGAAGGATGGATGTACAGTCACGAGCACTAAATAACTATCCAGGTGTGCTGCTTCGAATACCT
>JAWZYT010004009.1:7500-35000 GCA_034508575.1 Petrolisthes manimaculis | reverse complement strand
TCACCCTTCTCGTGTTGCAGGGCTTCAGAGTCTAAGGCAGACTTATTTCCTCCTCTTCATACATTCAAGGACGAGGGTAATCTCTCTCTCTCTCTCTCTCTCTCTCTCTCTCTCTCTCTCTCTCTCTCTCTCTAACAAACAGTCAATCTATTTATCCATCTATCTATCTATCTATCTATCTATCTATCTATCTATCCCTCCCTCACACAATAACACCAGGGCCCCCTACGACTGTAAAGGCAACACCACCACCACCACTACTTACCTACCTACCTACCTTCCTACTTCTTACTACAACAACCAAAAGGGTCTCGTGGCCATACAAACACACACTCATTTCCACACAGGATGGAGAGGTCACTGTGGACGAGTTCAAACAGGCCGTCAAGAACCTGTGTTGTGGGAAGACGTTCGATGCTTTCCCTACCTGTTTCAAGACTTTCATTTCCAAACTGTTCTGCGCTATTGATGTGAACGGTAGGTAGGGAGGGATTGACGGTCCCCACTACAGGCCAAACTACTGTAATTGTTGTATCTCAACGAAGGCACTAACAGCCGGGAGAATTGTACCGCTGCTCTGCTGCTGTTGTGTTTCTTCTTTCTCTCGCGTGTATTTGTCGTTGTTGTTGGTGTTGTGATTGTTGTGGTTGATGTCCAATATCTTGTTTTTTTTTTATCTATTTTTTTTTATTCTTTTTTAATCTGCCATAACCATGTTTCGGATCAATGTATTTATCATCGCTTTTGTTTCGTCAGCATCAGCAGAGTGGTTGCAACGTGTCCTTTTTGGCTGGATTCATTCATGCTTTACTTTCATTCATGCTACTTTAGCCATGTGAACCGAGTCCCAGTGTGTGCATCTATAGAGTCAGGATGTGTCGAGAGTGCTGAGTTCCCATCTAATATGAGTTTTTTAAATTTAATACAGGTTATCTAGTTTTTTTTTTTTTCGGTACAACGTTATTCATTTGCTTCCGGATGTAGACAATTACATGAATCCGGAAATAAAGTAAAACGATAGTTACTGAATTTATATAATATTTTTCATAAACTTTTTCATTATATTTAGGTCATTTTTCAACTACGGTTTATATTAGATGACAATTTTGTCTTGTTTTCGTGCTTTTGTTGGCCGTGTCCAAGTCATGTTGTTCGTGTCACCTTCGTGCCGCTGGTGACGGTGCTCACGATCTCAGCAAGAGCAGGGATGTCACACCTTATGTCAACCATCCCCTGCTATGCTAAGAAAACCACTACTATAGTTATTATTTCTTTCTTTACATAGAATTGTTACTAAATTATCGTAAATCTCCTTTCTCCTTCCACTGTGCATCACATGATTCAACTCACCATCACACAATGTCTGGTTACCCAAACAGATTATGTTGTTGTTGTTGACCTTATGAGGCTCACAGTGGCCCAGCAGTTCTGAAAACGTCACAGATTTCCTTCTTTTTGTTTCCATGATGTAGATTTTTCAGTAGCTTCGTCTTGACGTTTCCAGGACGGTGAGGTCACTGTTGACGAGTTCAAGCAGGCTGTACAGAAAAACTGCAATGGCAAGCCTTTTGAAGGCTTCCCACACGCCTTCAAGACTTTCATTGGTAACCAGTTCAAGACAGTTGATGTGAACGGTACGTGGTCTGATGCGCCCTGTAGAGTGACGCAGAGTTGCATCCCCATCCTTACTCAGCTAACACCTTGGGCGTCCTTCCTCTAGTCTTATACGGAGCAGGAGTAAGTCTAACATGACTTAATCTCGTCAATGAACAATCAATTTGGCGTTTCCAGGATGGTGAGGTCACTGATGACGAGTTCAAGCAGGCGGTAAAGACGCACTGCAGCGGCAGGAGCTTCGAGGCCTTCCCCTCAGCCTTCAAATCATTCATTACTACACAGTTTAAGACTATTGATGTGAATGGTACGTTCCCCCCTTCTTCTTTGCAGAGGTGTCAGAGCACATGTCACTCGAAAGGAAGGCATTAGCTCACGCACCAACAGCCATCACCACACCATCCAAACCATCAACAACAACATGGACACATTCTCAACAGTACTCAGAGCCTCATGTATCCATCCATCCTCACCTCACGCCTACTTCCAGGATGGGGAAGTTTCCGGCGAGGAATTCAAGCAGGCAGTTAAGGACGCCTGTGTTGGCAAGACTTTTGAAGAATTCCCCAATGCCTTTAGGATGTTCATTGTAAACCAGTTCAAAACTGTTGATGTAAACGGTATGTGCGATGGCCCTGTCCAAGTCGAATCAATGTATTTCCATTTCTTAAGATAATTTCTTTTCATCTCCTATTTAATATTTATGTATCCAAAGCGGTATTTCTTCCCCAAGGTCCCAGACTTTCCATCTCCAAGGCTTCAACTGTGAGCACATTCTATTCAAATTCCACTGAGATGTTCTTTCCTAAATCCCTAAATAGATAAATTCGATCTTGGCACCCCATGAGAAGCCTGACTGTTCTTTTCATAGCTTCCCCCTTATTGGTTCCAGGATGGAGAGGTGTCAATTGACGAGTTCAAGCAAGCAGTACAGAACGTATGTGTCGGCAAGAATTATGAAACTTTCCCTGCGGCATTCAAGGTGTTCATTGCAAACCAGTTTAAGACAATTGACATTAATGGTACGTTAATTATTTATAAAAAAAAATAAAAAATAAAACTAATTAATACCAAGCAACACCAATTGTCTGAAGAGCACCATTTGTGAATTTTGAGCTGCCTCAGTTACAATACCTTCCCTGGTAGTATACCCACTCGTATAAGACGTTAATTAGCAGTGATTATCAATTAGTGGCTAATAATAATGCGAAAATTGGCACCCCATACCCTGGACCTGTAGCGCCCAGTTGTTGTTGTTGTTGTTGTTGTTGTGGTTGTTGTTGTTGTTGTTGTTGTTTGCCCTGAGTAGTTGTACAGTATCTTTGCTGCCCCACTTTTCACTGTAGGTTCAGTCATCACGTACTGTAGATGTCCCTCTCCCATTCTACTTTATTTTTTCTATTCCTTCATTTTTTTTCCTACTGAAGCTTTCTGCAGAATACGACATCCTTATAGTCTTTTTTTAGCAACATCAAAAAAGAGAATTCATTTTAATCAACAATTTCGGATGTTGTGCAGTAAGTAAGTCAACCCTTGTTTATATAATAGAGTACAACCCACCCCAGACATCATTCAGTCTTCAAGAAGCACTGTAAACTAAGTGAGTACGATATTCCCCTTCGATTTTAGATACCGGGACATTTCAACACCACTACGACACACCCACAACACACTCACTACACAGATACTACACAGACACTACACACTCACATTACAGTCACCACACTCACGACACATCACTCACCACACAGACATCACACACTCACATCACACGCACCATACTCACCATACACTCATCACACTCACGACACACTCACGACACACTCACGCCTCATCTTCTCGCAACATTGTCTCATCATTGATATAATTATTTTCACACCCGCCTCCTGCCTCAATGATTAAGCTGTTTACAATTTGGCATAGTATGCAATATTTTCCACGAAACAATCCTGGGAAACATTACGTAGTAGTTGTAGTAGTTGTAGTAGTAGTAGTGTAATGAGCACCAAGGACAGAATGACAGTGCAGTAGAATGTGTAATAATAGAATGTGATGATAATAAATTGAAAGACGTTGAGTTGACTTAACCTCATCATCAATTTCTTATCATAATTTATCAGAGCTTAACTTTTCTTGAGCTGGCTGTCAAACCTAGTAACTTTCCAACTCTGATAAAATTAATGATATCGCATATATATTATATACTCGTTCAATACTATTTCAGAAAACATGCGACTACTATAGTTGATTGACAGACAGACAGACAGCGACTTTTACAGCTGTCTAAGAAAGAACCAAGGAGTCTTTTTGTTTTTAATGCTTCGTTTTCCCAACTCCTGGTAGATATATTTTTGATACCGATCTGCAAGAAGCTTCCACCACCGACTTTTGATCATGTTATTATTATTATTATTATTATTTCACCTCGAGACTGTCTGTAGATCAGGTACCTTATATTTTTTTGTCTGTACTATCGACCTTCCGTGCTTTATGTTTGAGGAAGTAGTTCTTGTACATGCATAGTAATTACTGCTTATTTTTTTCATTGTTGTTGTCGTTACTGTGCACGTATTGTAGTTCAGTTTTTTGCAGCACTTGTAGTAGATCTAATAGCGTGTTGGTTTTTGAGGAAGCTCTTGTTGTATGATTATAATTATTGCTGCTGCTGCTTTTGGTTTGGTTTGCGTTAATAATTATGTAGTGGTGGGTTTTGTAGCATTAGTAGTAATAGTAGTAATAGTAATAGTAGTTTAAAGCGGTGTAACTCAACACATAAAAGACAGGAGACGCCTTTTACCTGACTAGTAATTATTAATGTTGGTTGCTATACCCTATTTAAATTAAGGGGAGAAGACACTTTTGGAGCACCCTGATTCCTCCAAAAAAAAAAAAATACAAATGACAGGAAACGGGGCTGGAGTGACTAAACTAATGGTGGCTTGTTGCTTGGATTAGTTTGGAGGAATCAGTTGCTCCAGATTTGCCAACACTGTACTTCCTCCAAAAGGGGATAGTACAGTATTGTTGATAAATCTGGAGCAACTGTTTCCTACTAAATATTCCCAGCAACAACAAGGACCACCATTATGTTTGTTTATCTGGTCCTGTTTCCCTGATAACATACTTTGGAGGAATCAAGGAACTCTAATAAACAGTACACTAGCAATCCAAATTTTGTATCCAGGTCTAGTTGAAGTTTCGAATCATTTGACAACATACTAATGAACCAATTACAACCAACGTTTATCCAGTTTCATATTAAAGCTTGAACTTTTTTAATATTCGATCAGGCTATTCGAAGCAAGCCTGGATACATTATTATTTTGATTGCAAGTGTATCAATCAAACGTCAACTATCCTCTTAATTTACCAAACCTTCCCATGCTTCGGTTTTAAGCTTCAATATGCTTCTGTGTTCATGTAGTCGAATCCGCAGCATCTTCTTAATGAGTGAAGCCATGAGTGTAAGATACAATAATAATAATAACAATAATAATAATAATAATAATAATAATGATAGTAATAATAATAACTATAACTATAAGCTTTCACACAACCTCTAATTAACATATTCATAAATTGTTATAACTGTTCAAATTATTCATTGAAATATTCCCACACTACTCAATTATTATTATATTTATTGTTGTTGTTATGTTGTTGTTGATGTTGTTATTGTTGATCCCAGAGTGTTTACAAATTTTACCACACCTTTTCTTTCCTCCATTATATTATTTGTGTGTCTGGGTGTACAGTCTCGATCCAAAGTTTGTGTCCAGGTCTCGTTGTTGAAGTTTCGAAGCGCTTGTCACATCACCGAATAAACCATAATTAAACAACTGTGAACCTTTTCTGAACTTAACTTTCGAAAAACTATTATTATCATTTTTTTTTTTTTTCATTGATGTGAAAGGCGATCGATTCTGGACGACACTGGATGTAAATTTTGGATGGTGAGTGTATTGGAGCGTTTTGATTCCTCCAAAGTATGCCAGGAAACAGGACAAGGATAACAAATTCTAAGGATGGCCTGTTGCTTGGTACAGTTTGGAGGAATCAGTTGTTCCAGATCCACGACCCATTTAATGAAGGACCCTGTGATCGTGTACGAGGACAATTGGTGGCTTCTGATTCCTCCTGACGATGCCACGAAACACGAAACAAACTCCTTTTCTATGCTATGAGTGGTGTTTGTTTCGTGGCAATGTTTGAAGGACTCGTTTACCTCCAATTTTCAGATTAAATCACGGGTCCCTTATTCCAGCCTCCTCTCTTCTGCAGTCTGACTTACTCACCACCAACAAACTTTAATATTAACCCGCTTCTCCCCACTTACGGACTCTGTGATCGTGTATGAGAATTGGAGGTTTCTGATTCCTCCTGACTATGCCACGAAACAAGCTCCTTCCAAAATTATAGGTGTGTGTGTGTGTTTCGTGGCAATGTTGGAAGGATTCATTTACCTCCTATTTTCAGACAACATCACAGGGTCCCATAAAGTCCCACACAACTCTATCTTAAACATTAATAGCCAACAGATATATATATATATATATAGATTGTAATTATTTATGTTTATAGAATTACTGGATATTGAGATGTACAGTCGACAAAGAAAGTATTAGAACAACCCCCCCCCAACTTACATTAAAATTGCATATAATTTTACATGGGGGAGTTTTCAATACTTTTTTTTTGTCAGACTTTACACACTCGCAATCCACAATCTCCAGCCCACAGGAGTCGAAGCCCGGGATCTAGAGTAGGAGATTAATTTTCTGGACGACAGCCCACCCAAAGTCTCCATCATTGGTTCGAAATGGGTGTGTGTGGGTGGGGGTGGGGGTGGGTGGGTGTAAGTGTGTGTTTGTGGGTGTAGTCTCATGATAGTTTGGGTGTGTTGTCATCCAGAAACCACCTTCTTAAAAAAAAATAGAAGAAAACAAAACAAAACAAAAACTACTTGCTTCAGACCTCGAGCTTCGAATCAGGTGGACTAGGCATTATGGATTGCGACTGTACTAGTGTGTATTAGCTTAGCACAGCTTTGAATAGAGTCACATTTAGAATACTAGGGATATTTTCTCTTGCCACAAACAGCCTCATTGTTTTATCATATAATTAGCAATCTCCTCGTATGTTTTTGGAGTGGAGAGTAGAGTTACTTTTAAGGGACCCTGTGATGTAGTCGGAAAATTGGAGATAAACGAGTCCTTCAATTATTGCCACGAAAACACACACACGTATATGGAAGGAGTGTGTTTCGTGGCATGGTCAGGAGGAATCAGAAGCCTCCAATTCTCATACACGATCACAGGGTCCTTAACTCACATTAACTTTATTTTGATTTAGATTAATATCATTTTAGCTTACATTCTGCTTTATATAAAAATTTCTCTATATTATCGTACAGTAGTTAAAGTGTTCATTGTTATTTCATTTATAACAACTTTTACTTATTATGTAGATTAAATTATTTGTTATTTAATCTCCACGACGCAGTTCCTTAATTAAAGGGAGATTCTTTTGTTGGTGAATTGGAAGGACTTTGATTCCTCCAAACTATGCCATGGTCTGTTTTCCGGCATAGCTTGGAGGAATCAGAGACTTTCCAATTCATCTACCAAAGCTTCTCCCTTTAATTACATACAGTACTTACATGATAAATACGACTGTCAGAAGAAGAGAAGTGGTATGTACAGCTTAGCCTAGAGTCAGTTTTATAGAAGTAATATATATCGCTTTATTAGAATATATTAATAGTAGGCCTAGTTAGCAATGTTTCCTACCCTTCCCCTTTCCATATATCCCTCCTCTTCTTCCTCATACATCCCCCCCTTCTTCCTCATACATCCCCCCCTTCTTCCTCATACATTCCCATTCTTCCTTATACATCCCTACCCACCCCAACTTCTAGTCACCCTACATCCCACCCACTCTCTCTATACCCCCCTCCCCCCCCACAACACCCCACAGTCAATTCAATAGTTTTTCATTGGTCTGTAATGTGTATGTATATGTTCATTGCTAGTGAGAACTTTCTGGGTACGTCGGAATGAATAGTAATAATAGTTCTCGTACACACAGACTATTATTATTATTATTATTATCAGCTATCAGTTCCAATGCTTCAGAAAGTACTCATGCAACTACATTGAATACTTGCAACACAACAACAGGCCTTGGAAATTAATAAAAATAAGACTCTTTTAATTAAGTGTAAACAAGGATCAGTCCCCCACCTCCCCCCCTCAACCCCCTGTAGTAGTGCCGTAGAAAACACGATAAAGATGGCACTCAAGTATGTTTACAATTGTCACTAACGGAGCCACCCATCCCTACCCTCCCTCAGGTGATGGTCTCGTGGGTGTTGATGAGTACAGGCTCGACTGCATCACCAGGTCTGCTTTCTCTGACGTGAAGGAGATTGATGATGCCTACAACAAGCTCTGCACTGTGAGTATCCTTTATGTCCCAGCCACTGTTTTTTATTTCTATTTTTATTTTATTTTTTCTGGGTGGGTGGGTGTGTGTGTGTTTACTTTGGACTATAATTGTTAGGCTCGTTAATTTACTCTCATAGCCTGTCATATATAAACCTCTTCTTATACAACACCACTACACACTTCTCCATAAGTATGTATACCTCTCCATATACCACCACATCCTGCCACACCTCTCCGTATACTACACCCTGCCACACCTCCACACACACACACACACACACACACATAATTATACACATACACTCAGGGACTTAATTCTTATGTGTAATCCTACAAGATCTGTCAATAAAATCTCTATTGATAATAAAGTACTAATGTGTTTGTTGTGTGTTTGTCCAGGATGGTGACAAGAAGGCCGGTGGTATCAGCCTGTCCCGCTACCAGGAGCTGTATGCCCAGTTCATCTCCAACCCCGACGAGAAGTGCAACGCTGTCTACCTCTTCGGCCCACTGAAGGTGGTGCAGTAAAAGGTGCGTTTGATGAGACCCGACGCTGTCCCACGCGCGAGGCCCGGCGCTGAGGGTGCAAGGACACCCCGCGCATGCGCAACCCGGGGGTTAGCCATATCGCCTGCCCTACACACCTACCAGTGCCCAGTTCCTCACCGCATCATTTTTATACTGATAATAATAATATCCCTGTGATGCCGAGCCGCAAATCAGGCACAACACCGCCTGCAGCAGCCGACCTATAGTGAACTCCCTAGCCTCACTGACCATCTTACTGACTATGTATGGAGTGGGGAGTTCTGACACCCCTGGTCTCCCTCGGGCTTCAAGGTCAGAATAACAACGGGTGAGGTCGACTGCTGATGCGATCCTCTCTATAAATGTCCAATATACGTTGAAATGTTTTAGAATGTATTTATTTATCCTCTCTATCTATGCTATTTATTCTTTGTATGAGTAGTTTTTGATAAATGAAAAACCAACAACATTATCATCACCAGCGTAACATCAGCACATCAATTTGGAAAGAAAGTACAAACAAACAAACAAACAATATAAATAAAACACTGTGTTCTTTATTTACCTTTAGTACAGACCCCAACCATCACTGTGGGGAGCATTGACACTAAAGGCCATCAGGTTAGGTTACAGAAGTGGATATTGATAATAGATAAAAAATAATGATGTCATGTAAATGATATCAGTTATAGGGAGATTATTTTTGGAGTAAAGTGGTGGGCTACTGATTTCTCTCAACTATGCCACGCAACAGATTCCCCATTCATTAATAAAAGTAACACTATAGGCTTTTCTGTTTTCTGGAACTTCTTCACACACAACACACACACACAACACACACACAACACACACGTATGTACACTTCTTTACACACAACACATACACACAACACACACACACAAAAAACACACACGTATGTACACCTACCTCTTCACACACAACACACACACACACAGCACACACAACACACACGTATGTACACTTCTTTACACACAACACATACACACAACACACACACACACAAAACACACACGTATGTACACCTACCTCTTCACACACAACACACACACACACAGCACACACACAACACACACGTATGTACACCTCTTCACACACAACACATACACACAAGACACACACAACACACACGTATGTACACCTACCTCTTCACACACAACACACACACACACCTCCCCACACAGAACACTCACAGACACCATACAACTCAACATGTACACTTCTTCACACTGCACAACACAATACACAAAACGTGGCACACTCCTCCACACACAACACTCACACACCACACAACACAACGCAACTCACAACACGTAGTATATCCCTCCTCACACAACACTAACTCACACACCACAAAACGTAGTACACCTCTCCACACACAACACTCACACACCACAACACAACACAACACACACACGTACGACATCTCTCCACACACAACACTCACTCACACACACCACAACACAACTTCTACACTTTCTTACACAACACAACACAACATATACACTTCTCTACACACAACACAACACAACACAAACTCAACACACAACACGTAGTATATCTTTCGACACACAAAAATTCACAGACACACATTCTACATTTACTGCACATCGCTTTAATTAAAGGGAGTAATACACTTTTGTATATTCATTTGTATCCTCGGTCCATTTTCTATGTACAGTTGTTTTCCAAGAGATGGCAGCACTGGACATTCTCAGATCTTTACTTGCCCTTCCTTGTGTTCAATTGGTTCGACACACACACAACACATTGAGTGAATCTTTAGGGTTTGGTTGGTATGCAGTCGTGTGTGTCTAGTCGTGGTGGGTAGTGGTGTGGGTGTGTGTGTGTGTTCTGTGTTACTCTGTACTTTTACTTAATAAGGTGGAAGTGCATTGCTAGTAAATCTGGAGCAACTGACGATTCCTCCAAACTATTCCAAAGCAACACAACACCATTATTTTTGTTCATTTGGTCCCCGTTTCCTAGCATACTTTGGAGGAATCATGGCACTCCAATGTAACAAAAATTAATTACCCCCATAATTAACTTTGCCTCGTAATGGTAAACAAAACACGAGACTCACACACAGACTACTCGGAAAATTAACAAGTGTTGCCATATTACCTAATTGCTCAGTGTTGCCATAATTCTAACTGTTAATAATGACTGTCATATGATTGAAGTGTTGCCATATCACCCATCTGCTCAGTGTTGCCATATCACAGGCTTCCTGAATTATAATTATACGATCTTCTCAGTCTTCCCCAATGACTAGGATTGCAGCCCTCAGTCTTAGCAAGCAGTTTGTTATGAGTGAGTAGTTATTATTATTATTTTGGAGCAACTGATTCCTCCAAACTGTTTCAAGCCAACAACAGAAAACGATTATATTTGTTCACCTGCTGGTCCTTAAGGGGAGGGTATAGTTCTGACATTTTTGGAGATTATGATTCCTCCAAATTATTCCAGGCAACAGGATACCATTATTTTTTTATATCTGGGTGTGTTTTCTGGCATACTTTGGGGGAATCAAGGCTCTCCAATGCACCGTCCCGAAACTCTATGACCTTCGTTTAATATCTAGGGAAAACAGATTAAGGGACCCTGTGATGTAGTCAGAAAATTGGAGATAAACGAGTCCTTCAAATATTGCCACGAAACACACACACACCTACTATATGGAAGGAGCTTGTTTCGTGGCATAGTCAGGAGGAATCAGAAGCCACCAACTTTCATACACGAGCACAGGGTCCATGATTAATTAAGGGGAGATTGTCTTGTGGGTGAATTGGAAGGTCTGTGATTCCTCCAAACTATGCCACGAAACATATCCCCTGTTAGTAAGCTACCACTGAGGGTGTCTATCTGTCTATCTGTTTGTCTGGCTGTTTGTCTGATATCAGCTGGTTTATGTAGGAGGAATGAGTAGCCTTCCAATTTATCAACAAGAGAAGCTCCTCTTAATTCCTCATTAGGAGTGTTGACACGGCTAATGTAAACACAGGGACGCTAAGCTCTAGAGTCCTTCATCATTTCATACAAGTTTCAACGGGGTTACAAATCAAACGGGGTTACATTTCAACGGGGTTACATTTCAACGGGGTTACAAATCAACGGGGTTACATTTCACGGGGTTACATTTCAATGGGGTTACATTTCACGGGGTTACATTTCCACGGGGTTACATTTCAACGGGGTTACATTTCAACGGGGTTACATTTCAACACACCTAACCACACACACACACACACACACACTCATCATACATACACACACACGCAGACTTACACATACCAATAATTTCGTGTTCTCTACGCAGCATCATCTAACCTTATCGACTAATAACACGTTTCTCTCGTATGTGTGTAAAGTTTAGCAGCTGTTGGTGTTATCGCTAATTGGTGGGTTAGCAAGTGTCTGAACATATGTGTAATCATTCTTAGAGTACGTGAATCATAACAGGTGACAAGAGGGTAGTATTAAACCAGGTAATTACTGCTATACTCACCACATGTTGTACAGTCGGCGGTAAAAGTCGGGTCGCATCGCTCACCGCTTCTTACTTAAAGGAAAACTTAAAAGGAGAGAATCAATAAGCAAATACATTCACCAAACTGTACACATGACTTGGCAGTGTGTGTGTGTGTGTATGTGTGGTTGTAGTAATTAGATTCTTATGGGTCCCACCTACATGTAAGGCCTATGTATTGTTGACTACCCTTTGATTGACACTAGGGCGCAATTAATCAAAAAATAAAAATAAAATGACTTAGCAGATGTGGAGAGAGAGAGAGAGAGAGAGAGAGAGAGAGAACCTAGAGCTCTTGACATAGGCTAAAAAAAACTTCCATGACATTCGCGACTGTAATAACTTGTAATGTATTAATTTTGTTGGCATCTCAGCTCATTCCGTTTATAACCGATTAGTTAGTAATGTCAAAACGGAATGAAGTGTATCAAAGTTCAATATGTATAATGATGAAATAATACCTCGGTCGGATTAGTCAAATTTTATGAACATTATAAACTTCATAGACTCGTTTACTTTGTGTGTGTGTGCTTGTGTGTGTGTGTGTGTGTGTGTTGTAGTTTTTAGATATAGAGAGGAAATTAGATTGTGTATGTATGTATGTGTGTATGTGTGTGTGTTGTATTTAGGTATATAGAAAGAATCAGATTGTGTGTGTGTGTGTATGTGTAAAGGACTTTGCGAGAAAGAGCTTGTGTGTGTGTGTGTGTGTGTGTGTGTGTGTGTGTGTGTTGTTGTTGTTGTTTTGTGGGATATACATAATACAGTCTCCTTAACAAACATTACTACTTGTATACTGTTAAATAAGTGATATACTACTGTAGTTAGAAAATTGGAGGTAAATGAGTCCTTCAAATATGGCTACGAAACACACACACACACCTATACAGTAAATGGAAGGAGCTTGTTTCGTGGTATAGTCAGGAGGAATCAGAAGCCTCCAATTCCCATACACCACTCATTATACATTTAATATGAATAGAATATGGTGGGGGAGTGAATAATATTATGAGGTATTATGATAATCTCCATAAATTATTATCCCCATTTTAGATAAAAGTTTCAAATTACAGTTTTTTTCTTTATTGCGAGATTAACACACACACACAGACACACAGACAGACAGGTTAAGCTCCCGAAACACACACTCACACAATAGCTAAATACTCTTCACACACACACACACACACACAATAGCTAAATACTCTACACAAACACACACACACACACACACACAATAGAACAATACTCTACACACATACACACACACAGTAGCTAACTACTGTACACACACACACTAAACTCCCAAAACACACACACACACACAATGGCTGTATAAGGTACACACACACACACACACAGATAGATAGATAGATTGATAGATATATACATTATTGACCTCAGTGTGCAAAATGAGTACAATTATTTTCACAAGCAACATTCACACACATACACGCACACACACCCTACACACATACATACACACACACATACACACACACACACACACACACACACGTTACACACACACGCTACACGCACACACACACGCTACACGCACACACACACACGCTACACGCTCACACATACAATACACACACATACACACCCATAACACAGCTAAACAAACATACACATGTATATTGACTTCCATACTTTCTTTTTCCCCTCCAACCATTCAGTATATCAAAAGCAAATATACCCTTGTGTAGTGTGTATGAAAAGAATAGAATGTATATGTGTATGTGTGTGTTATTCAGATTTACATACACATAGGGTTGATTCCACAGTGGTATTGGTTTGTTAGCTCCCCAACCAACCAAAATTTTAATGCGTCATTATTTTGCAAAAGGTGAGTATCCACATTCACAATATCTATCCAACAGTTAGATAATAATGATCACGGTATAGATTACTCACCAAATTCATTAAATAATTCACCCATAAGGAATTTACACGACAAACATTATTTCGTTTGAGAGCTTACAAACCAAAACAAACCACTGTGGAATCGACCCTTAAACACACTCTAAATGTACACACACACACAACTGACATACACACACACACACAACTGACATACACACACACACACACACACAACTGACATACACACACACACACACACCTGACATACACACACAGGCACACCAAACCAACTTCCCAAACCCCAGTTATTTACCATACGATAAAATTGTAGTAAAACTCTCCCCTTCCCACATGACATATCCACACCACTGACAGTATAGCACGTATAGACTAATATGTACACCAAACAATGATGACACACACACACACACACACACACACGCGTACACCCACGTACACACTCTAATAAAACATATATACACACACATGCACTCTCACACTACTAAAACATATATTTATACACCCACCCACACATGCACTAATAAACCATATGCTGTATATACACCCACACCCAAGCACACACACTAATAAAACTTATATATATATACACACACACACACACACACATACATATACATCTTGTCTATGCACAGTTCTCTCCATACACACACACACACACACACACACGACTCCTTCAGGGTTGTGGTAGGTAGGTAGGTAGGTGCGTGGGCTGGTGTTTCCAAAGTTCAAAGGTCCTGTGCTGTGTCTTGCTATACGCTGAGTAATAAGGTAAGGTGAGGCCACTCCTCACCTGGACCATTCTCTCTCTCTCTATCTCTCTCTCTGTCTGTCTTTCTTTCTGTTTCCCTGTGTCTCTTTCTTTCACTATCTAAATGTGTATGTCTATCTCTCTCTCTCAGGTTAATCCATACAGCTCCAATTATGAAGATAGATTTTATTGATGGAAAAGGGAAATATTTAATATACACATACTAAAGTAAGACATAGAATGATATACGATAAATTTTACAGTGAACGTTTATACTAGTGATGTATCGGATATCCGCATCGGCATATGCATTAGTTGATTATCCGCATTTTCCAAAATTCCGCAGCCATATCATCATTAACAATGCATGCAATATTTGCATCTGCATAGTGCTACTGCAGAAAATTCCGATGATATTCTGAATACATTTCTGAAAAAAAAATAATAATAATCTATGTGGATGAATGGGATTTACCATAACAGTATATTATTGGACTGGTATTTTAAATACAATCACGACTAGCATCCTGGTAACACATAAGTTGAACTTATATGGCTGAAATTCGTCTTTCATAACTGAAACATGCCTATTTTATAAACATAAAATAATCCACATCCACGAGGATATGACCATCAGACATCCACATCCGTATTTGCATCCACAGATTTTAAAGATCGATATCCTCATCCGCATCCACATTTTAAGACATCGGATACATCACTAGTTTATACATATATACAGAACTATAATCACTAAAGTACTAACACTTTACTATACATCAGATACACCAATATATACTGATACAAACACTGTACAACACTGTATAGTGTATGTAGTCAGGAATTTTTATTACACATCATGTCATCTGCCACATATCTACACTTTATATACATGAAACTTTAAATACTATTACAACCTTTGAACTGTGTGTCTAATTACATAATGGGCAACATAGAGTGAGAGTGAAATGCCCACCACGTCAATAGTCCACCTTTTGTTATTATATTTCCTTTCACCTACGGTAGACCCTCGATATACAGTGAATAATTACTTGTACACCTCGGTCTCATATAGAATGGATGTCGCCGACTTATCTCAGTCAAGTGAGTCACCTGCGAAAATCTTAATACAAATTGTAATATGCATTTTACATATACACTGTATCTCTGTAGGATTAAGGCAAGAAAAACATTAAAAAGTATTTTATGTTAATTTCAGGGACAATTTGCTGATTGATCGACCAATTGTAATTTTCCCCATAGGTTACGTGTATCACATAGAACTATTTCACATAGAATAACGTCTTCTATCGACCTAATGGACGTTCTATACGAGACCGAGGTTATTTACCACTTCATTCTACACTCAGTCCCTCATTGAAGACCACTAAATCATTTCCCAGGCTTCTGTTATTCATTACCATACAGATTAACTGTTTTACCGAGTGTGTTAAATGGACAGTGTTAATTTTAATCATCTTATATAGAGGGCCTACTGCATCTCTTCTAATCTACAGATGCTTAAAGACTACCTAAGCAAGAATTATGTCATTCATAAAAACGTTATTACAATACTTACAGTTGATGAAGGCATGCAAGTCTTTAAACAAATTTCCTTATATTTATTAGAAATTTACAGTAAAAATGGATATCATAAACAAATATGTTACACTTATACAGTACTGTATAATTATACTGTACCTTAACAGCATCTTATATGCTTGATTCAATTCTGTAAATTACTTAAAACACTAACGTTAAAGAGTCTTGAAAAAAAAGAAAAAACAACAAATTACTGTGTAAATTGGCATCAACATCACTATCTCTATCACTTCAGAATCTAAGTCAATAACTCCTGTACAGTATTCACAAGTCACAGATTAGGAGAGAAAAATGTCAGTGTGTATAACAGGTGGGAGTGTTAAAAACTGTACCTCAGCAGGTTTGTTATATAAATACATGATAAAACAGGAAAAGTAGATTAAGAATATTATATTTTGGCCACATGTTAATTTACTTTTATGTAATTAGTATGTCTCTGTAACAAATATTACTTGAGAAAATATAGCTCTGGTTACCAACAAATTATAACTAATTAAATAATGTTTGGGTAAAGTTAACAAGGGTAAAATCCAAGCGACATTTGTCACTTTCTATAACATTTCTAGCAATTTATAATCTATGGTACATTTTTGCTTCTTGGTGCATCTTCACACGTATAGAAACGCATTTCAAATTCTGTACTACGGATCTATTCTGTAGATCAGTCTTCACTCGCTGTGTTAATACCTCTAAGAAATTATTATATTCTCACAGGCCAATTAACTGATGTATATTAGAGAAAGACTGATGGTTGACTAATATTTTCCATCTGTGTTGATGTGTTTGTCACCACAACCAGAGAGTTCAGCTGTTCACAATTGTTGATGCCATCGTTTCTTGTCTTATCAGTATCGGAGATTTCCATACTGATCTGTTGGTGGGAAGGCATATCTGAGGAACCCTGGAAGTTGGTATGTGAGCTCACTTCTTGGTTAGAGGTAATGGGAGCAGCATTCATGGAGGCAGCTTCAGTCATAACAGTTGGTAGGTCATCACTGGTAGCAGCGGGCATTTGATAAGTAACATAAGCCCAACTGTGTGGTGCAGAGCCAAGTATTGAACCTCCAGTAGTACTAATGCAACCACCTTGAAGAACTTGGCTTGATAGTACTGGAATCTGTCCAGGGACAATCTGGGTTCCTACCACTTGGTTTGATACAACACTGACTGGATAGAGGGCACTAACATTGGTTGAATTGGTCAATGTTGCTTGGGTAGTGTAAGTGACATCATGACATAATGTATGTTCTTCCTGATACCCAGACACTGGTGGGGTTGCTTCAACAAGCTGTATACTAACCCCCTCATTACCACTCACCCTTCCACTCACTTTCTCTCCACTCATGGTACATCCTTGGGTATACATATACTGACTAACTGTTTCTTCTGGTAGTCCTAGTGATGCAGCTAAACTGCTGGCTACAGTTGATAGTGCCTCAGCCTCAGAAGATGATTGAGAGGTTACAGTAGTCACATTACCACTACTTTGGCCATCCTCTTCACTTGCTTTGGAGGTGATCACTTCTGATGGTTTATCAGTTTCTCTTGTTTCAGCAAGTACTGTTTCTTTGGGTTTATTTTCTTTTGATACTCCTGGAATTACTTGTACGGATGTTTGAATTGATCTGTGACTGGACTTACAATGAGCCTTTAAGTTATATGATCGAGCAAATGTAAGAGGACAATGTGGACATTTGTAACTTGTGGTGGGTTTGCTTTGGCAAAGTTTGGTTTGCATATGTCCTTGTAAAGCTCCAAATGAACAAAATGTCACACCACATACTGAGCAAGTATAACTGTCAGCATTGGCATGTTGGGAACGATGCTTCAGAAGAGATGCATCATTCATGGCCACAAAATCACACAGGTCACACTTAGGGAATGAAAAGTTTCTGGGTACTTTGTTATGCTCACTATACTGGTGGTATGCCAACTCTAATTTTTTCTTTGGTCTGAAACCACAGATATTGCATACCCTTGTCTCTGTGTTACTATGTATATCTTGCATGTGTTGCTGATAACTAAAGTAGTCATTAAATTCCAAAGGTTCATTTAAAAAGCATGTATAACAAGCAAAGGGAACATTCTCAACAGCAGCTAAAATGGTACTACTGTGATCTTTGTGCTCTGACGACACATGATTCTTAAAATTAAAGTAAGACTGAAATACTTTCTCACATTCAGGACACTCAAAGCGATTGGAAGCTGTAACAGCGCGGCTTTTGGAGCTTTTGGAGTCTTGTTTAAGGGTCGAGCCTGCTGATGTTTTAGAATGTTTATTACCAGACTTTCCTTTCATCTCGCCTTCACTCAACACAAGATATTGAACTTTAGACTTGGTTCCTTTTCCCCCACTGTTCTTGTCGTTACCTTTTTTGAGAATTTTTAGACGCACATTTTTCTTATCCTTGACAAGGTTGGGATATTTCTTCAGCACTTCAGATATGATTTTAGCATGGCCTGATAGATCTCCCTTACTTGCTTGATCCTGACTAGAGGACTGCTTTGAAGCAAAATTATATTTTCTGAAAGGTTCGTTCTTTTCACAGGTAGTTACTTCAACGGGATCAGATTCATCTAAGGAAATATTCATCAAAGTTTTCTTTTTCATAGAGAGGGTTAATTTAACAGGTGAACCTGTTTCACTAGATGATTTCAAACTACCAATATTTTTCTTGACCTCAATCAGAGATTGTGCTGGCTCTTTAACATGGGAATATGTCGCTACCTCGTTAATCACCTCATTGTTTTCATCGAGAGGAAAAGACACATGTTTCTTCTCCTTCCTGTCTGGGTTTTTGTCTTTTTTCTTTTTGAGTATTGATTTTGCCGGGAGATCAGTATTACTTACAACCACTGAATTTTGAATATCTATAGAAGAATCTCCTTTGGTTTCCTTGGCCACTTGTCTGCAGGTATTCACTCTAATATTCTGATCTTCCTCATCTACTTTATAATCATAGGGAGTGGAGTCGTCCTCATCAGTACAGGACTCATTTACTGAGGGAAACTTGCTTTCAAATTCTGCATATTTCCTGGTTCCTGTGTCCATTACTTCAGTGCCAAGTTGACCAGACCCTTCCTTTCTATCACTTGAACGTACATTATCCACTTCATCTTTCACTTCATTATCGCTCTGATCAGCTTCTTTCCCTTGATATTTCCTACTTTGGTCATATGAACCTGCATCACACTGAGGGTCATCATAAGTATTTGAGTTCTGGTTTCCATAAACTACATTTTTATGATCAGCAGCTGAGCCTTTGTGTCTGATTGTAGACTGATGTGAAACTGGTGTTGATGTGGCTAGAATTGCATCAAACGGACTTAATGATGAAGCAACTGAGGAAGTGAGAGTATTATTTGATGTTGCTGAGGTACTGACTTGGCTGGGGCCATTAGGTGAGAAGAAGGTTGGCATGGAGGATGCTTTTGAAGACCAAGTAGCTATCTGTAGTTGGGAATGTTCAGAGTCTTCTTCTAGTTCAAATCTTGTTGGTCTAGCTCTCTCAGCCGCAAATCTAGATCTGTAAATGAAGCATAAATTGTGTTAAAAAACAGCCCATAACAAATGTTTAACTAATATGCAAAGATGACTGAGTAGATAGACAGATACTGTAGGTGTGACACAGTCTTCAAGAAATTAAAACCCAAAGAATTGTCTTCTTTCCCTCCTACATCTATGCTAACATATAAAAAGTTAACCCCTTGAGTCAACAATAATCTGCAACAGACTGCTCCAAAGATAATGAATGTATTTACAATGCAAAGTATTTCATAGTAATGATTTTGTACAAAACATCCACAGCTGAAAATAATGAGCCATGAAGTGGTAGAAAGTGGCATGCCTAAAATATATATTAATCTTACCTAATTACAGCATCGGCTTTTACAATATTTTTTCCTTTTTGTAATACCAGGTACATCGATCCATCCTCCTCCTCCATTAATCCAATCTCATTATTATCTGGAGGTAAACACAGCAAATAAATATACAATAAAGAAAGGGTGGAACAAAGCTAGGAACAATGGAAGGATTCAATATCATACCCACAAGTGTATGGAATGAAAGACACTGATAATATTGTGAGGAAAGCAAAATGGGTCACTCCCCTTAACTCACTATAATTTTAAAGAACAGTAAAATATTTTTGCTTGCAACAATACTTCCGGTGGTAAAGACTTAAAGATGCATCAGTGGAGTACATACCAGTTGAATCTTTCACCACACTTTCGGCTTCAGTTTCTTTTGAAGGACTACTTGATACTTCTCGAACAGTAATGGATCTTGGCTTGGCAGACTTACAAGTAGTAATGTGATATTTTTTCCCAGTTTCATATATTTTGTTGCACTTCGTCTTTGAATACTCTTTGTTGTGCTGTATAAACTTTGGGTTCCGTTTCCAAATTGGTAATCTGAAAATGGTTATACTGTTATTAGTAATGTACCACTGTAATACTCCTTACCATTTCAATACATAGTACATGTACATGATATGGTCCTATAAATGAATATGAACAAAGCAAATTTTGATATTTGAGGAAAAGGGATAGCACAATTTTTGCCTTAAGAATATGGAGTTGCCCCAGTTCACTAGCAGTCCTTTTATATTTCCAGACTTCTCTTTCCGTCCCTAAACCTAAATTTTCAACTTGTTTAAAAGGGTAAACTTCTAGAGTCTTGATGAAAATAGCACAACAATTGAATAAACTGTAAAAGGTGAACCTTCTTCTTGGTGTACAGGTAACAGTGAGGTGTGGGAAGCGGCTATCCATGAGACGTGTGAGTAGGGGAACTTGTAAGCGGCGAGCAGCACTGTAGATAGCAGCAACCTCCTCCTGGGGACCTTCTATGTCAAACCTCCCACTGTACACAAACCTGTAAGTATTAACCAGTCAAAGCAAAATGTAATCTAATGATAAAGCAACTACAAAGCAGTATAAGAGGGATAATAACAATACGGTGAGAAAGTAAGAGAGGCTGCTATGAATCAGTTAAGGAAGGGAGATGAGGAGACAAAAGGATTTAGACCACAAAACTGCTGTAAACTTTTCACTATTTGTTGTTGTTTATAAATTAAAACATACACCAGACAACCCCCATACAAGCCAGTGGCAAAGAACAACCCATCTTACCTAATAACTGGCTCAACATGAGAGTAGTTCAAGTCAGAGGGGACTGTGTACTCTCCCCTACACTGAGCAGCATCAGGTCCTGACACAAGCGATGTACATGCTAATACTATTGCACGGTGAACCTGGAATGTTGATATAAACAAAATTTACATTAAACTAAATATGTATATTACCAAACATACTGTACAGTATTTTACAAAAGGCCTGAAGATACACAAGTGGCTAACACACTGGCCTTCATACCAAATGAAGAATACTAACCCTCTCAAGAAACATAAAATAAGCATTTAATAATTATAATCACCTTGTATAATTTTGATACGGTAATGACTTTGTTTTCTAAATTGTGTACTTCCCAAAGTGTTAGGCTTATAACACTGCTAATATTGACTGTACAAAATAGTCTTTTAAAATTTGTACTGAACATACCGTACCTTTAGTGTTTCACCACCCCAGAATTTAAGAATAAGGTCACATTCTTGCTCTTGTTCATACAGAACTTCCAGCTTCTGTAGCAAATATGTGCCCCAGTTTTCAATTTGAATAAAATCTTCAGAAGTGGAAACACCTTTACTGATCTTTGAAGGAGAGGTATTTTCACCATCTTTTACTCTTAAGGAATCATCTTCACAATTGAAGTCAATAACTGACAATGCAGTATTTTCACACAGATCTGCATCATTTTCTTCACAGACTATATCTTTCTTTGCATTATCTGTTTCTGTATTAAAATTGTAGTGGTAAACATGCAAGTTATTTCCCTGCATACAATGTGAGTCATAGTTGGAATAAGATACTGTTTGTTTAATTTGGTTATCACTAGTGGAAGGTAGTTTGGAGGGGCTAGCATTTCTACTTTCAGCTTGTCTTGGACTTGAGTCAGACAATACTTTGGTTCCACCAGTTGTGCCTCGTACTATTTCCGGTAATATTGGCACAGTTGGAATAGGCGTTGACACGGCTGCTATTGCAGACGTGACATACTGATGTGACAACTGGGAAGGAACTCCTGCACCATACATGGGTTGCAACACAGGAGAGATTGTAGTGTAACTGTAGGTCACCGGAATGTTGGATGATGTACTTGGGATCTTGTTGCATATGGAGTTTGTCAGTGATAATTCAGCTACATGATGCTGCTCATTCATTAGAGGTGTGGAGGATTTTTCTTCTGTGTTTTGTCCCATTGGTTTATAACATTCATTTGTAGTGCCACTGTGTTCAAGTATTGATGGCCCAGAGTCTTCTTCTTTTAATGGTGTGTCGATGGCACTCTCATATGATAAAGATTTCTTAAATTCAAGGGCTTTACCTTCAGTATTCTTACCAAGAGACAAACTGACTCCTGAGACGGCCAAGTTTGTTTCTTCAGAGCATTCATCATCGTCCTTCAACTCATCTTGGCTATTTTCAGAGTTATTAGTTATGACATTAGGAAGACTTGGCACATTACTACTACTCTGCTGTACTTCATCTGTCTTGGAGTATACATTTCTCTTTGGGGAAGCATATGTCTTTGTTACTCGACTTCTAAAGTTTGAAATACTGCAACTACCCTCCACATTCAGTAAGGTGTTAGCAGTGGTACTTTTCCCTAATTTACAGTAACTTGTATTAGCTTTCTGATGAATGTAATTATCTCTATTTAAGCTCTTCAACAGCTTGTCATTGTCACTGTCTTCTTCCACATCTTCATGGACCTTTTTCCTTTTCATATTGTAAAGGGTGTGATATATATCATTTTCAGCAACAGTTTTGTCCGCCTCTATGCTCTCTCTGTACCGCTTTCTTCGTGATGCCATAATAGAGCAATCTGTAAGAAATAAAAATATATTAGTTAAGTGGCATATCTTTTGTTTAGTAGCATACTGAGCCAGTCAAAGTGGATGACTATAATTTATTTTATGTGACCTTATGTGACAGATATCCACTGATGGCCAGACAGGACTATGTGAACACTTCTTGTGAGTTTATATTACAGTAGTTATAAGATTCTTTTATCTATGAGAGTATGGAATCTGTTATCAATATATGGATAGATTTTCATTCTATTCTAGGTACCGGGTAATCATAAGCACAACACAGTCATAAACTATTTATATCATTATACCGGTAGCAATCATACCTACACATAGTACTGTATAAGTAATGGATAATATAAACTCATGATACCGTACACAAACAAATATATATAGGCTATAACTATAATACATGTAGCCTATATAGAAAACAGCCTAAAATCATTCACAGGACAAAACAATCATCACAATCATCATAAGGGAAAAATGTCAAGGCTCAGAGGGGGGAATAAACCAAATGAATGAAAATACAGAACAATGAAATAGAATGAAAACATAAGTGTAATGCAAATAATAAAAAGAATAGATGAATTACCAAGTATTCTTTTACCATATATATATATATATATAGTATACCTACAGTACTATACCTTTATCAATATTTAATAGGTGTTTGTAGTTGTTTTATTTGATGGTCAGTCTTCATGATGGATACGGTAGTGTATTTCTCATACAGTAGTTAAAATAAAGTGAAGGAAACAGTAGATACCGGTACCGTAATAGTAACTACTTATACCATGTTCTTATATGCTGCCACTGCCTCTATCATCTTGTCTGTAAATATAAAAATAACATCAGTGATAGGTAGACTTAAAATTGCTAACTCGATAGTGTGTGTATGGGGTCATTCTACCATTACCACATCATCGTCAATGTTCTTACATACAGTTATCTCATAGTGTAATCTCACCTCTCGTCATTGGTAAACTAGCCTATGTTAAGGGGGTAATATACCTTTCATCCATTAGATCATCTTGATTCCTCTAAAGTATGCCAGGAAACAGTACCAAATGAACACAAATAATGGTGACCTGTTGCTTGGGATAGTTTGGAAGAATCAATTGCTCCAGATTTACCAACACTGTAGTTTCTCCTTAAGGACTCTGTGATTGTGTATGCTAATTGGAGGCTTCTGATTCCTCCTGAGCATGCCACGAAACAAGATCCTTCAATATATCCTAGGTGTGTGTGTTTCGTGGCAATATTTGAAGGACTCGTTTATCTCCAATTTTCTGACCACATCGCAGTGTCCCTTAATACAAAAGCTAACTAAATACAAACCAACCAACCAACAAACAAACGAAAGTCTTTACTCGTATATTAAACACATTGACCTGCCATTATTACATCTTTATTACACCTCAACAACACATGATTATCAATATTACGGAGACACTGCCATCACATACAACTGTAAATGTGATAAAAAGGTCAAAACAAAGTGTCATAAGAGGTCAAAACAAAATGTTATTACCTATTGCAACGGAAGGTCTTCACTCGTATACACACATTGACACGCCAATATTACAGCTTATTTGAGGTTTATTAGAGGTAAACAACACATGGTTATCACTATTATAGGGACACTGACATCACACACGACGGTAAATGTGAAATAAAAGGTCAAAACAAAGTGTTATCACCTATTATTATTGGTATGAAACCCCCCCAGGAATCACTCACGTCAGATGTAAACAATGCTGCCCTACAGTGTTGCCATGTCTGCTCCCCTCAACCCACGGGCCCAGTGTTGCCACTTTCGATTCGGGCTGCACTCACAAATTTTTAAAGGCAGCCCATTTCATCCACAAAAACTCCACAGATATTTATAGTATAGGGCCTACCCACAAATTTACTCACAAATGTTTGCATATTATTTATTGTAATCAGTAAACTGTTTAAGAAATTTTTGGACAAGTAATATCATTTTAACTCTGTGACAGTGCATGGGTTGCTATCATACACGATCACAAGAAGGGGAAATTTTCTTGTGGGTGAATTGGAAGACTACTGATTCCTCCAAACTATACCAGAAAACACACACACACACACACACACACTCAATGGTACTAATAAGGGATCTGTTGTTTCGTGGCATAGTTTGGAGGAATCACACACCTTTAAACTCACCAACACTAGTAATCTCAGTGTTAATGTTGTTAAAGTCTACGGTCATTGTTACCCGCGTTTCAGATTGTTAGTAAATATTGAAAGAAGATGAATGAGAAAAAGCTGCTAGGGAGGGTAATGCCACCCTTTGTCCTCCCAATATGGATGAGTCTGTTTATGCTCATGAAAATTGAACCCATTCACCTAGCCCACACTTGTTATGACATGTTTCCTTGTTTCCCGGTTTGCAATAAAAAAATAAAATGCACAATATGCAAATTTTCATCATGCCTTCTCATTCATGACACTGATGTCAGCCACTGCATGTGAACACGTTTGAGTAGTGTATGCCCACAGCTCTTGTATAGAAAAGCGAGATGCTGTCAGACTGCTGAGGGCTGAGGCACAGTTGGTGAGAGACGTTTAGTCTGTTGGGAGGGGAAGGAAACACGTCTAGAAGACTGACTGGAGCATAATAATGTTATGTGTTGTCTTCTTGGTTCGGGACACAACATTTGGCAATGCACAAAGATTTTCTACATAATTTCGTTTTATTGATTGTTTTTAGCATATCTATAACTTATTTTTCCACAAGATATCCACAAAATATTAAATTTCCACAAAAGAATCCAAGTATACTGTAGTTATATATCCATAAAAAAAGATCCGCAAATTCTGTGTTTAACTGTACTGTCCACAAAGGGTTCCACAAAAGGTAATTTTATCCACAAATTTGTGTGTGATGGGATGGAGCAAGTGAGGAAGGAGTGCTGGAACAGGGAAAACTGGATGGAGACCGTGGCCACCCCCTTGGCAGGAGTTCCCGGAGGGAACGAGGTGTCGAAGCTATAGAATAAGATAGATAGATAAATAGAAGTGGGATGCAATGTTAATGTGTACTGTAGCAAGCATAAATAAAACTGAGTAAAATGAATAAGTCTCTGATATAAGAATATAAGATAGAAAATGGTGCACGAGAGAAAACGAAAAATTACGGGATCTATTTTCTATTTTCCCTTGTTGGTCAGATGTATTGAAGATCAAACCTGGTAGAGAAGAAAGACTGCAAAGTAATACCAGGGGACCACGTTACACCACAACACCGACTACATATGATGGACGTGTGGTTGAGAAGACCAAGAAAAGGAAAGGGGAGCTACGAGAAGATCAGATGGACAGCACTGAAAGAGAAAGCAAAGAGGCAAGAGTTCAAGACCAAGGTGCTAAGCAGAGTGAATGCTGATGTAGTGTGAATCAGATGAAAAGGATGTAACTGGAGTCATTTTAAGGGATGATAAGAAGATTCAAAAGAGATGGAAGGAGTATTTCGATGGTCTACTGCTTGATGAAAACCCCGGGATCATTATGAAGATGGAATACCATATCCAGGGCTGACAAGAGGCATAGAGAGAGAAGTCATGAGAGCTCTTAAACTAATGGAAAACAACAAGGCAACTGGACCAGATGAAATCCCGGTGGAGGCTTGGAGGGCCATGGGATATCCTGCATGGAGTGGATGTATTGTGGGAACTGATGTGCAAGATAGAGGAACAGGAAGATATGCCAGATGAGTGGAGGGAGAGTGTGTTGGTACAGTTGGACACAGGAATTCGAGGAATAGCCCAAGTGAAAGATGGTCAATTTCTCCCAATATCAAGTTCCTTAGTGCCAAATAGGAGACACCAGGGGCAGAAGTCAGTATTGAGGATGGTAATAAAAAGCAAGTACCTGATAATAGACACTGGTTACTCAAATGGGACAAGTATATTTCACCTGGGCTGTAGCACAATTCCTGTGTCCAACTGTACATACCTATCTTTAATAAAAAGAAAGATGATGTACAAGAGTGTGGAAAATATCGTGGAATTAAATTACTGTCTCATACGACGAAAGTCTGGGAAAGAATATTGGATATGGTTAAAAAATACAGAGAAAAACAGAAATGACAGAATACCGAGAGAGAAACTGTGGAGATACTTGAGAGAGAGGAATTAAGGTGCCAGAAAAATATGTAAGAC